>JAMKCH010010503.1:0-31719 GCA_023653785.1 Ophioderma brevispina | reverse complement strand
TTAGGGTTGTGTAGTGCGTTTTGCTAGCATAACGCACTGGCCGGTGATTGGGCGCAAGTGCACCTGACAACAACGGCTGATGCTGAGTGACTCAATCGTGTGTGATCAGTGCATAATTAGCATAGCCCTGGCCCCGGAAGTGGTGGCCACGACGAGCGACTACGAGTTAAGGAAATGTGGTTTAGACCTTAAAGCACATATCCACATTTAAGCCCAGGTGGTAATCTGAAATTCAGGACACATTGCACTTCTTGGACACTGTTAAAACGGTATTTGAATTTTGATCAGATATTTGCTTCAAAGTTCTAGCCCCTCCTGTTTTTATAATCCCAACCTCTTTTAGTAAGCTCTCAATTTAGGGAAATGGGCTTACACTAGTAGTTTTTATAAAGCAATTTGAGCCACTAAACTAGTTGAACAGACTGCTTTTGATATATCTATATATTCAAAAACTTTGGGTTCAAACATTTACCAAAGACAACAGTTAAAAAAAAACAACTTAAAGGTCCATTGGCATACTTAAAAATACTTATAAACCTCCCAAATAACAGTTTTATTCACAGTTTGTTTGGTATAATATAAATTGCATATGAAGCAGTATTTGAAAAACCGTAGATTTGATACCAAATTGGGCATATAACATCATGGGTTTCGACAGGCTTTGGAAAATGCCAAAAACGAAAGTGATTATCGCGCTCCCGTGTGACCCGGAGGGAAGTGACATAAAATTAAAAGCTGCATTAGTCGGCTTTTTTTTCGTTTTAGTCTTTGAAGCGGGACAAAAACCCGGGGGGTATTTTTTATAATTTTGCGCGTTTTGTACAGCGTGTGCTTGCGTAATGGCCTTTAAAAAATACGATGCCTACGCACTAATGCATTACGGCCGCGCGCGCCTTTTTGGTCGTGTGGTGTTCGGTGTTTCCTTTAGGCATAGGGGGGTGCTTAGGGGAAAGTATGAATACTGTGAAATTATGGTGAATCTTGTCTACTTTTTGACCTTTGGTTTCCATGTCAAGAAAAAGGAACTAACAAAAAGAAAATAGCATGATAGGATCGCAAGTCATATTTTTAAAATGCCATGTCCGTATATTCAAATTTTAGTAAGAAAGTTAAGAACACTTTTAGAAAATAGCGTCGGAATATTTTTCAATTACAGGATTTTCAACTTGCACCTTAAATTTTCATTTTTAAAGTTCGATTAAAAATAATCAAATTTGATATTAGCAAAATCCTTAACTTCAATTACATATTGGCTCAAATCAATAGGTAAACAAAACTGCCATTACGGAAAATTTCTGGTAAATTTTGTGTTTGTATTTGCAATTTGGTCACAATCTTGCACCGTCGTGTGTGATAAGAAAAACAGGGTAAAACTATTCTCCATAAAGTTGTAGGGAGATGAAGTAAATGCATTTAAATAATTGCAATTTGCATGCCCAATGTTTTTTTCTTTAATCATAATACTCTTTAAAAACCATATAAATTTTATGAGCAGTCTACCTTCAAGTATGCCTCCCCTTTGGCCTATATTTAATTAATTGCAAATTGGAAAATCATTCAGATAGTTTTGGCAATTAATTTCCAAATTTGAATATCAACCTTCAAGGAGGATTATCGGCTATGGCGTCGTGCCCAGATCTTGTTGAAATTCTCATAAAATGTTGTGGCATTGCGTGAAAAAAACATGTGTTGCCGAATTTTAATTTTTTCCAAAAAGGCGATTTAGAGATATGTCAAGACTGCGTTTCAAATTCCCATAGACTTTTACAGGGGCTGATTTTGCAGTATAGAAATGGGCACATTTGGTGAAAAACTACACTATGTTATTTTTTTTTTTCAATTATTTCTCAAGTAATTGACGAGTATAAGATTGGTGTTTGTTTTTAATGGTTATTAAGAAAATATCAAAAATCCATCAATTTGTATTTTTCTGTGTGTCATCCAAAACAAAGAAATGTGGTCGCAACACCACTTTTGTGAAGTTTTCTAGAAATCTGAAGTAACACTTTCATAATTTTTCTAGAAGAAACGCAACTCCCTTGGTGATGACTAAGGTGTCATATGAAAGGAAATAAAATTTAGAAAATTCTCACGTTATGTTTTTGCAGATTGAGTGTTTCTATTTGAAATAATATGGGTTTTTATTTTTCCCCTAAATTATTTTCCCAAAAAATGTTTTTAAAGAAATTAAAAACAAACCTTTTTTTGGAATTCCCAAAAAGCCAACGTTGCGATTTGAGGCATTTTGTTCTACACACATCTGAAGCTTCAGCTTAACGCACCTTCATTAGGGCTGGGAAATTATTGATGGTAAAAATTAGGGAATTTTAAAAAATACATAAACACACTAAACAAATTATGCAGTCTTGAAACTGCAAAAAATTGTGGATGAGAGTTAAATCCTTACCATAGTCCAGTATACAATATTGACTGCTCGATGAGGAAATGGTGCAAAATAACTACCCGAGGTGACTGGCGACCGTGAGCTACTATTTTCCCGAGGACCGAGGTCGAGGGAAAATAGTAGGCCACGGTCTCCAGAGTCACCGAGGGGAGGGGGAGGTATTTTGCACCATTTCACGAATATAGAGCAGTCCAATATTGTTTTATATCACATATAAAATATTTCTGTTCATTTGAAAACAACTTGCAAAGTCTCGTTGAGATCAGCTGCCACCCGCACTCAAGGCTAGTCCAAGGATACCACTGCAGGGAAAAGTTCCTAAAAATGTAACATTCCTGCGCTGGGGAAATCGTAGCTTTTTATGGAACCTTTTTCCCTCCTGTGAACTTTTGGGGAACTAGTCTCGAATATTTATGTCACGTGATTTAGTATCCACAATCCAAATGAAAGATATTTTAGTTTATAATAATTTGGACTACGTTGATTTGGGGTTTCGAATTTTATGGTCATTATTTCTGTTAAGAACCATTTTAATCCGTGATCCTAGCTTTACTATCCTATTTTATCCTTATTGGCATCAATTTAATTGAGTAATTTAGCAGATCTTCAGTGAAATTAAAGTGCTTGCCCATAATGTTCTTGTATCGAGTAGTCACAATGCATACTTCACAAAGTATCCTGGAGACCAAGGTCATAGAGACACTGGGCCTTGGTTACTTTCAATGAAACCAATGGCTTTGAAGGTCTCCTCAACACCTTGAGGAAAGACACCGTACCACAGCTCCCTGTGATCAGAAAAGCAGGCAATTAGGTTGTGTGATTCTTTGACAGTATATATTGCCATGACATCACCGATTCAACCCTTTTTAATCAGTGAAGGTGGATTGAAAAGCTATAACCTTGACACAAAGCTTCATATTCAGACATAGCATGACATGGGCCGTATGCAGGATTTATTTTTGGGGGGGTGCGGGCTTCCGAAAAAGTGGACTGTTACAAAAACCGTGGCATTGGGGAGGAATGAAACGTGGACCTAACCCCCATCTATGTTCTTTTTTTTTTGGGGATACTTTGAACATTTTCTCACCAAAAACGTGGACTTCTGTCAATTTTTTCAATTTTAGACCTTTTATCAAAACAATTCAGCCAAAAGTGGACCTTTTGCCCCTTCTGTGGAATTGAGGGTGCGCCACATCCCCTGCATACGGGCCTAGAACATGTATAAGACCCAACCCATAAGACAAGACTATTGAAAAACATGCACTGAAAATGTTCTACTTCTACTCAACACTTACACCAGTAGCAAGTTTAGCTCTCCTTTTGAATCAAGCGCCAAAGCAGTAGTACGCTTAGTATGTGGCTTGAATGCCTGCTGAGTAGCAAGGAAGCAGACGGTTGATGCGGAGACTTCTTATGATGATGATGATGAGCATCATGGGCATCCTTCCTGGCTATAGTCAGTGCTTCACCACACCGTCGTCAAAACAAAACAACCCAGCTAGAATGGTGCTTGCATTTAGGGTCCACCTGTATACATGATACCAATCACACATTTTGATTTTCTAACGAGAATAGGAACAAAGCCCAATAAAAAGGGGATTAATGATTTAGGCCATGGAAATCTGGTAACCTGTCGTATCTCTTTTATTATAACCGGAAATTTAAAGTAAATTTAATGCTCAACTTGTGCTAAGTCTGGAAATTGAACTCATGGTAAGAGAAACATGCCAAAAAAATAAGGATTTCCCACTATTTTTCTAAAACCATGACAAAAAATTGAAATTTAACCATTATTACCAGTTTTTCTACATAAGGGTACCATCCATTGAATAATGATTGGTTGTATCTTCTTTTATATTCTTATAAAGTTAATTTATTCTTCAAAATGAGCTGATTATTTTCAAGTGGAGGTAGACACTTACCAATTTGGGTAACCATAGGGAGAGGTTGCCTCCCGCATGAAATTGATGCTGAGCAAAGCGGTGGTCTTGGATGCAAGTCATAAACATGGACGGAATGGGGAAAGAATGAAGAAACATATACAAACTTTTTAATTCATTTTCTTAAAAACTGAACACAGAACTCAAGTTTTCCAATATCATCCATTATTGTTTTGCGGAGTCCAAGTGTGTGAAAATATCGGATCAAAACATAATAATGAATAATTGGATGATTACGCCCAATATTAATTGGTCGCGCTATGAGTTTTAAAATATTGGGCGACTGCGTCTGCCCAATAATTTGCAACCACATAGCTTGACCAATTTATTTGGGCTTAATCAATCCAATTTTATATCAGCACTGGCTTACATGGGTACACTACAGAACAAAATTCTTCCACAGAAAAAGCGCAACACTGCTGGCTGGTACGTTTCCATCACGACTGACAGGTCAAGACCTTTGTGATGAAATGTCATCTCTGTCGATTTGAGGCAAGCTTGCAAACAGATGATAATGGTCGACCAACAAGAGATTTAATCATCGTGTCAGTGGCCTCCAGATCTCCTTGATTCTTTGATCTTCTCTTGATGAAATGTAATTCGAAGCTGTTACCTTCGAAGGGAGAGTGTGGCCCAATGGTTAGGTATTCGCCTTTGGTGCGTGAGGTCCCCGGTTCGAGTCCCGGGGGGGCCACTTGCTGGGATTTAATTTGAGTACTCAATTCTGGATTTGATTTGTATTAGAACTACTGATTAAAACTGGAATTCCACTCTCGTCGTTGTTCATTTGGACTTGGGCAAACGAACCATGAGAATACTCCGTCCTCTGGAGGGGATGTAAAGCCGTTGATGCCACGTACATGGAGAATCATGCCTGTATATGTAATCGCAGCCAGTTTTTGATAAGAGTAGGTGGAACCCTGGCTGTTCCAAGTTGTCCTGGATCCCTGGGCATCATTGGAAAGCAGTGTCTGAACACTGAATGATTTACCCAGGCTAAAAAAGACAAAATAAAATCAAAATTGTCGTCTCACAATTTGACCAAATTAACTAAGGGCTTGACAATTGATACTGTCAAGCAGACATTCTTCTTTTCTCCTAATTTCTTGCAAAACACTGGCCTTGGTTCTTTTTGCTCTCCAGCAAAGGTGTTTTCGAAAACAAGAACAAAACAATTTCCCTAAGAATCAAAATATATACATCGGTCCTCGGACCGCTTGTGTCGCCTGCCGTCGCGGTTAGTGAAGGATAGGCCTAATATGACCTTTGACCTTGATATGTGACCTTTGACCTCATCACAAATGAGTGATCCCATGTGCACCTTTGATTTAAGTTTGGTTCCATTTTTAAACTTCAACTTTTCAAATGAGGTCATTTTACATTTACAGTCCATTTGACACTTGACCTCACAACCTTTGACCTTGGTATATGACTTGACCTCATCAACAAATTAGGACCCCCATGTCACCTATGACTCAAGTTGGTTCAATTGAGCTTCAACTTTTCAAATGAGTCAATTTTACATTTTCAGCTATTTTACATATTGACCTCACATGACATTTGACCTGCATGTGACCTTGACTCATCAACAGTGGGATGCACATGTTGCACACCTGTGACCCAAGTTTGGTTTAATATCATCATAAGTATGTGCGAATACATGCAAATGTTAACCTTTTTCACAACAGACATCATCATCATCATCAACCACAACAACAACAGTGGACAAAGTGATCCCTATTGTCTTTACTGCTTAGGGCAGGCAACACAAAAATTCATGTCAGTATCTTTTTTCCACTAAAACCTTTCTGTAAATTCCTTCACAATTGGGGGGCATGGAGGGCAACATTAACATTTTATTTTTTGGCCTTATCTATTAAGACACTATCAGTGATTTATCCAAAAGAGTAAAATATTGAGATTGCCATGAATAGTTAAGGAGACAGTTCAAAATCCCTCCACCGCGAACAGTGCAACACTGCTATAGTTCCTATAAAACCTAGCATTTGAGCGTATTGTGTAGTTTTGTGGCAGGTATTTGCCCTGCGTTGCTTTTGGTGTCATTCATGGACGTATTCATCATTATTAACTTTTATTTTAAAAGGTATAAAGCGTCTTGGAGGTATGATACGGAACATAAGTGAACCGCCGTGAAACACCCGATGTCTGAGGGGTTAAGGAGCTCGGGAAAAAACAGGGTAATTTCCCCCCCAATATAATTTGCGAAAAAACTGACATTGTCGATCTAGGTTCAAAAGAAGATATTTTAAAGAGCATGAATTCAAAATTCCCTCCTGCAAATTTCATTGCATAGATAAGGAAGGGGCAAAGGATATGATGGATACAAAGAGAGCGCATAAAGCAATGTTTCAATAGGCAAATCATTTGTCCTGTGCCCCCTAAAAGTGAAGGAAATCTGTAGAATTCTCATAAGTACTTTTCCAACTGAAGAATTGGGCAAGAAAAGGAAGAAAACAGCAGTGTTCAAAGATACGAATCTCCATTCAATTACGTGTTGTAGTAAGTGTCCGAACGGACAGTAATGAATAAAATTTCGATTTTGTTCTTATTAGATTGCTTCTGGTCCTATCGTTTGCAGGGTATATGGTTAGGATACCTGTACTGGTACGCACAGCAAAAATCTGATCTTGGATGAAATATTTTGATTCCTGATTTAGCAAATCATATAAAATGATCAAATTAAAAAAAAAAAAAAAAAAACCACCAAAGTTTTTTTTTTTTTTTTTTTTTTTTTCGTTTTCTTTCTTTTTCCTTTTTTTCCTTTCTTTTTTTCTGAGAAAGGAGACACATCAATAGCCGTCACTTCACCGGCATGATAAGACATCAGCTTCTCTGGTGCTTTGGTTGTGTGTGAGAAGGACAGGTCTAACGCCAATAGCACCATGCCATCCTATTAGGATATGAAAAAAAAATAATAAGTGCCATTAAATCAAGCAACCTTAAAAAATGTTTTTCGGGAAAAAAATCATAAAAAATGTAAAATGAAGACAAAACTTATTACACAAGTAGATAAATAGAAGCAGCTAGGCATAAAAATGTGTTTGTTTGGCGTAACCCGAATGGGACCCTAAAAAAAACCTGCCGACTCGAAGTTTTTTATGCAAATTAGCACACAACATTTAAAAAAATTCTGCCGACCGACCCATTATTTTAATCCACAAATTAATTTTTTTTACTAACACAAAGGACAAAAATATTCAAAAACACATTATGTTTTATAAATCATCTAAACTGAAGCCTGATTTCCTTTCCAATGTTGATGAAACATATGCATTTCCCTTCGAGCAGTGGAATGCCCCAAAATTACCATAAAAACACCCCTAAAAGAGAAATGGTCTCGACCAGTGACACCAGGTCACACCCTGTCGGACATTACTCTCCTCAATCCGTTTTTGGCTCAAGCCCACACGGACGCGTGTACATATCCTGCATGGTAGGGCGGGCTGGAAGTGGGCAAGTCAACATTGAAAGGGAATCAGGCTTCAGTAGTAAGATTATAAAAATAATGTGTTTTTGAATAATCATTACACTGAACTGTTATCCTTTACACCAATGTGGACTGAAACAATCTGCATTAACCCCAGTGAATGAATATTTACAATCAACACCAGACTAGCACACTAGTCGGCAGGTGGAGCATGATATTTCAGGGCAGCCATAGGATGAAGTCAAGAGTAGACCACAAACGCCAGAGCCCAAAAACACAGGAGTAGGATTCCTAAAAGTCAGGAAGCAATAACTCACCTAGATAGTGGAGTACACCAGGGGTAAGAGGACCTCAGACTTTATAATGTGATTAAAAGACGGCCAAAGTTTTGGAGGATAGCCAGAGCCGCGCATCCCGCAGAAGAAAACCAAGCCTAAGGAATAAGCGAGAGGAAGAGCTCCGACAGAGACTGGAGTGGACGTAGGCCCTGGACAAAGGGCCCGAAGCACCAAGCGGCAAAGGCGGAGAACAAAGCTTCACAGCCTGGAAAATGAGGAGTCCGGGAAGGAACCAGAGAAAGCGCAAGGCGGACCCGAGTAAAAACGCGGGGCAAAGAAGCTCACCCCAAAAAGGAGGGCGGGCCCCCTAGAGATGGGGTCCGATCAGAGCACCACAGAAGAAACCCGCGGAGAGAGGCCCGGGGGAGTAAAAGGTTGAGAGACTGAAGGAAGGCTAAGGCCCAGCCCCGTGGAGGGCGAGAGAAAAGTCGACCCTGACCCAGGAGAAGAAGCTACAAGGAGAAGGGAATCTCCGCGATAATCCACCCGGGAAAGGGACCCGAAAGAGTAAATAAAGGCGAGTGCTAGAGCGACGCCGCACACAAGGCCGATTGGGGGCTTCGCCAAAAGACTCGCCGATAGAACTCAGACCCAAGAGGGAACTAGCTTTCGGTCAGAACGGACGCCTGCAGGAGTCAATGGGAACGAACCAACGTCAACGAAGGACGAACCGAACAAACTAGGCTGTGGTAGGCTGAACTAGTTGACCGAAAAATCCAGACAGCGCGATCGAAACAGCCAACAAAGGCTCAAAATAAGCGAAAAGTCCAACCTCAGACTGTCACAGTCAGGAGGTGGAGGGTCGATTCAGGCCTCGACGCGGATGTAGACAGAACCACCGAGGAAAGAACGAGGCAGACCTCCGCAAGACCGGGAGCCGCGGCACCAGAGCCGGGCAACCGAAAAGCAGTCCAAAGGCTAGATTAATGATAAACTAGCACTCCCAGTCGGGCCAGAGTCAAACATGGCCCGAAAAGTAGACAAAGTCGGTAAACCACCGAGAAGTCTACCAGAGGGGAAAGCCCAGAGGTTAGCTCCGCCGAACACGAGTCGAGCCTCGAGAGGCGACCCGCGCCGAGGAGTCACTACTGGCTCGCGGAGGAAAGCCTGAGCAGAAGTCTAACCAGTAGCGACTGCAAGCAGAGAGCAGGTGACAAACTCGTAGAAGGACAGAATGATCCAAACATGAGGAAATCTTGGAGAACGACGAATCCGGATCGAGGAGGCAACAAGTAGCTGGTAGCCGAACTCCGCCACGGGCCATAAGGAGCCACCGAGAAGAGGTCGGCGGGCAGAAGCGCTCGACAAATATTCGCCCGAGAGAAGAAAGTGAAGAGAGCCACCGGAGAAGTGCTACCCGAACGGGCGAGATACCGATAAGGATCACCAAAGCCTCGAGAAAGGGAGTAACCAAATCGTCAACCAAACCGAGACGTGAGACATGGAAGAATGACTCACGACGGGGGTTTACGCCCCACAGAGACTATTCCCACCCGGGAGCGAGAAACTCCCAACCGACTAAAGTTCAGGTCATTTGACCGACTAGGGTAGAGGGGATAAAAATCCACAGTCGGAGGTGGGCAGACCACCATGACAAGGCTCCCAGGTCGTAAGACAGGAGCCAGAGCAACCGAAGTGCCCCAGGACCCCGAGGGTTTACTTAAGCGGAAAACGCACAAGAACCAGTCGCAAGGCACGCGGGAAGACAAGACCAAGTCTACTGCCAAGAACAACGAGAAAACCACCTGTGAAGGCGAGTTCTGAGAACCCACCAAACTGGGATACACCGTCGCGGGAATTCCCACTAGGCAGCACAGTTGAGACACGGCGTGGCCCAAGAAACCGCAAGTGAAGGGATCGAACAATGGGAGCCTGAAAACCGCTGGAGGAGGGGGGGGGACCCCCTAAGACAGACCCCGACGACTCGTGAGCACACCCTAGCGTTAGGCCGGACGAGCCCCACGCTAGGCCGGAACAAGGCCCGAGCTAAGCCCGTACGACGAGCCACAAAGGGCGGGCATCGTCGAGCCGACCCAAAACCCGTGTCTAGGTCCCCCCGAGGAGGACAGCGGACCAGGGTAGTCAGCTGGGAGCCAAAGGAAGTGCGAGAAGAGGTCAAGCCAGCCCCTAACTCACCGAACAAACGGAGAAGGGATCCACGGTCAAGACACCGACCCCAACAGTAGGCGGCGTCCAGGCGAAGTCGAAGACCTCAAGGGTAGGAGTTAGGCCTGGGCGCACGGGTAAGGGAGGCAACAGAGCCAAACCCCCAGCGCACAGGACGAACAGAGCCCAGAGGGGGCGCGGGCATCCAACTGGGTGGGAGCCAAGCCAAATGAGGGAACCCGAGCATCAGCGTCAAGGCGAATAACAAGACCGAGACCGGCAAGAGCAGGCTAGGCCCGAGGGCACCAGCCGGAGGTAGGCCGCTGTTCCCGCGCCCGCACAGAAGTGAGGACAGAGGGCAGGGAAGAACAGCAAAGGCGCAATGATCAGGTTCCCCCTACGGGGTGTAAGGCCAATGGAGAAGGACATAGAAGCCCCTAACCCAGGCCTGCGCCGGCCCAGTGAAGCACTGGAGGGGCCACGATAGACCAGCATAGGCATAGGCCTATAACCCAAGGGGGCCTAAGTAATACACCAAGCAGCAGGGCATCAGCCTAGGCCAGGGCCCGGACAAGGGCCCAGCCCAGCTGCGTGGGAAGAACCAGGGCCAGCTACCCGAATGGAGATGAAGGGTCTAAGTCGAGAAGCAAAGCTAGACGATGAAAGCCCCAAGGCCTAGGCCAAGGCTAAGTCAAAGACCGCCAAGGGCTCTAGGCAACGACCGCCCAAGGAAGTCAGGGGCTACAGACCCAAAGACCAGCATCAAGCCAAGGCCGAAACACGGTCTAGACCCCAGGGGGGAACAGAGACTCACGCCAGACGGTAAATGTCACTAGGCCCGACTCGGTAGCGGACGCTAGGCCCGCGGATCCCCAGGAGGGGAGCAGCGAAGCGGCATCATAGCCAGAGTCCAAGATCCCCGAGGGAGACAGCGGACCAGGCTAGGTAGCAGTAAGCTAACGCCAGAGCCTAAGACCAGGCAGCCAAGGCCTAGATGGCCCAGCGCCTAACTGGCACAGACAAGCCTCAAGGCACAGATGGTGCCACATGGAACGGACCGGGACTAGCACCACGAAGGAGCTAGGCTACCGGGGCAGGAACAGTCAGCCGCCACGAGGCAGCGACGGAAGCGCCGGCGACCCAGAGCTGAAAGCCCCTGGGAGCCGGGAGCCGAGTGCCATAAGGCGAAGGTCCGGATCTCGACGACGCTGCAAGCTGTAGCACGGCAGGCTGCGCCCCATGACCATGGCCGAGGCGGGCTAGGCCCCCACAGGCAGGGCAGGAGCATCCCCCGTAGGGGACCTGCATGCAGAAACTAGAGCAACGTCAGAGAGTGACGCGGTATCCCAGTGACTACACAAGGCTGAGAGGGCTTACACACCAAGGCAAGGCGATATGCCAGCCAGGGGTGGTAAAGCCACTGAAGCTAGGCCGCCCGTAGGGGAGCCCTGCCAAAGAGCAGACTTGAGTAGATCCAAGAGAACCCCCGAGACCCTCCAGGCAGCCCTGAAGGGATGCCCGAGAGCCAAGGCGGAGCGGACATCCCCGCAAGGGAGGCAGGTCGCGGCGCAGGAGTTGAAAAATCAAACACCATGAAGGTGGGCAAACAACCCCCAAGCAGCAGCCCCCGTAAGAGTGGACCAGATGTGGGTTAAGCCGGAAATACAACGCCAAACGACGGCGGATAAACGGTCACCCGGAAATCAACGCAGATGAGGCGGATTAAACGGCCACGGAAGAAGGAGGTGGGCCAGGCGTCGCCACCTGGGCGGCGACAACAGGGCCTCCCGCAGGGACTAAACCAACTGGCATAGGCTGAGCCGCAGGAGCCATGAGGATCGACTGCACCCAGCCCGACGCTGACGAGGGTACAGGCCGAGAGGGCATGGGGTCGACACCCAAAGTCCCAGCAGTAAGCCGAAGGGTAGTGGACGGGTACACCGTCCTGCCCAGGCCGGTACAGGTGTACCACAGCAGCCTTGACCGGCACACAGAAGGGAGACAATCACGCTGCCAGTAGCGGCGCAAATGCCCGTCGAAAAGCGGGTCAGAAGCAGCCCCGACAGCACCTGGTGCCAGCGCTGGGGCAGCGACGGCGGAGCCGGAGGACTATAGTCTGGAGGGGAGCTACGCTCGAGGAGGAGCCCCGGTCGAAAGACCATACCAGACTGACAAGCCCCAGAAGTCCAGCAAGACTGGGGTGGAAAAGTCACGTACGGGGATGCAGTCGGACCTGAAGGGGGAGGCAGGCTGCGGAGGGTACTGAGTCCCCGCGGGGGTAAGCCACGAAGGCGGCCCCCGTAGGAACGCCAGTGGCAGGGGCACCCACCGGGGACCCCACCATAGGCGGGGGGGGGGGGGGGGGGTGGGTTTTGGGGGGGGGGGGGGGGGCGGGGGGGAACCGCCGTGGAGCAGGTGCCGGCGGCCCAGCACTAGCAACACAGCAGGCGGCCCCGCATGAGAGGCCTGAGCCGACCTATCAGCTGGGGAATCTGCGAGAAGCCCACCCAGGGAGCAACGCCTCGCTACGCCAAGCCCCGAAGGACCCCGTGCAGCGTACCGGCGCCTGCTGAGGAGGCACTGTATGACTAGACCAGCGCTAGAGATGCGGGGTGCAAGCGCAGAGTCAACACCGCGACGTCCCGCAGAGGGATACCGAATCCAGCGCCCCAGGGTTTGCCGAGACATACCGAAGTAATTGCCACCGTAGTGACGGTAGAAGTGCCCGAAGACACCGGACCGCAACCAAGTTAGGTGTGGATAACCACGGCGATGGATCAACCCGGCGACCAGCGGCACCCCATCACCTATCACACCACGCGGAATGGTCGCGGGCAGCCAATCCCCCTGGGGGACTGGCAGCGCAGACCGCTAGCCTGCACCGAGAAGCCCATAGGGCTGAACCAGGCGAGCTAGAGGCTATGAGGCGCTGAGGAGGCGGCCCGAAGCCACACCATCAGCGCTTCGCGATAGTAGCCGAAGCTACACCACCTTTGGGAGCACCAAAAGCAGCAGCGGCTGCCTTGGACGCACCCCGGACCGGAGCCCGACTACCATCCCCCCCTCCCCTGTGTACGCAACACGAGCGGCTTACCCATGACGCAATGGCACCCCATTGAACCTCCGAACAGTCCAAGACAGAAAGAGCCGCACGTTGCGTGCGGTGACATGCCTGTGATCCACACAAAGGGGATGGGGAGCCCATTCAGGAATGGGAAGCGGGGCCGCGAACGCAATTATGCGCAGACGGGGTGAGCGTGAGCTGCTAGATGGGAATAGCGTGCGCAAAAAACCGACAGAAAACTAACAAGCGTGCCGTGGAGGATCCCTGTACGCAAACGTCAAGAACAAAACCAACTCTGTAACGACGTCACGAAGATTAAAGAAATTTTTAAACAACAGTTTGACATATTTTTATTAAGTATAACACAGCATATAAATTAAAATAACACCACACACTAAAACCATGTTAATTGTTAGCAAGCAAACCGCTACAAGACAGTAACAAATACACATCGTCAAAGGCCGTCAAAGCGCAACCACGTGCGTCAATGGCTGCCTTGGTTTACTGTGTCCCGCTACACAGATCACATGACCCCACGCGGCAACAAAAGGATACTAAAATAAGAGTCTCCGACGGGTAAAAGTCGCCGTTTATTCCCTCCGAATGAGCGCTATAAATCCAGTATAGATCAGTATATATTCCAGATAGATATGGCATAGTAGTAGGAGTATTCGTAGAGACGACAACTAGTCCAGTATCAAAATCTCAGTTAATTTTGGCTGTAATATTGCAGAGCTGCGGTAACCCTCTCGTTTTTGAATAAACAGCAAACCTGAATTGAGGGAGAGCTAAGGTCGACATGGTGTGACCTGGGGTCACTGGTCTAGACCATTTCTCTTTATGGGTGTTTTATTATGGTAATTTGGGCATTCCACTTCTTCAGAAGGGAAATGCATAAGTTTCAGTCAACCTTGTGTAAAGTAAATCAGTTCAGTGGTAATGATTTAACAAAGACAAGACAACACAAAAGCAACTCAAACAAGTAAAATAAAAGAATCTTGCTATGTCATTGAAAAAAGGCTTTAGGCTCTTGTTATTCTTATTTAGAGTAAAACTTGAGAAGATCTAAAAAAAAATCTGACCGACCGACCCTGAATATTTTTTTCTCTGTTACGCCACATACCAAACCTATTTGTTTTATGCCTGACATAACAGACCAGTCCAAAAATATTGGTCGCTGACTACTTTATATTTTTAAGACACATATATGAAATGGTTATAATCTTTGCATGAGGAAATAGGTTTGACCCTGGATTGCCTCTCAAAAGATAATCTGTTAGGATTGGTATCATAAGAACTTGGAAATTGCATTAGATAAATCCAGAATTGAGTAGAAATAGCCTTTGCCTAAGGCTCCCAATGGGGGGGGGGGGGGGGGGGGAGGTTAAACAACTTTTGACACTCCAGGGAATGCCACTATCACTGATTATGGAATTTGCATAGGTGTCAAATGCTCAGTCCTTTAATTTGTGATACCTCTAGGGAAATGTTTTCGTACTCAATTTACCACCATAAGCACCAAGTATTTCAATAAAATCAGAATTGCCAAACTAACCTTCAGCTTTCCCATCATGATTGATTGCTTATCATCACAAGCAATTAAACGTCCACGCTTGAAACTGTTGCACACTCATCCACAAGGTATGAAGTTTTCTTCTTTTTAGCAGTGGATATCGATGTGATCACATTGTTACTGCAAAATTCACTACTATCTGGTCCAGAAAATTGGGCTCCTATGATCTCACAATGAATACAAGGACTATAGTCGTCATCAGTTAGGTCCGTTCATACTATCCACTGCACTGCCTTGCGAACAGTAAATTTACGGCAATGTTCCATCACTTCAGCTTCCGCTGCAGATGCACTCCTAAATCGTATTACTGCAGGTCAATCCAGGTCACGGGTTGCAGTGAGTTGCAGTAAACTTGCAAAGGATTGCAAGGAAATTGGGCATACTGCAACATTGACTGCACCCCATCATCGCCATTGATAATAATTTTACCTTCGTTGCAGTACTGCATTGTGTTGCAATACTGCAAGTGACATGATTTGCAGTAAAACGGATTTGGTGTTATAGACTGCATGCAGCACCTTGCACTGCAATGCAGTGAAGTATGAACGGACCTTAGGCTTCATGAAAACCTTAAGGTGGTGTGACTTCTTTTAAACATTTAACAGCATTACTTCACAGCTTTTTGACGCATGGCAAATTGTATCTTATTTTAAAGAGCAGTGATTACACATTTGTCAACTGATATTTATGAAGTGGAAAGTAGGAACAGAAAAGAGCATTACAAATGTAAAATTAGAAAAATCATTGTGTGAATCGGCCATGGCCCAAAGATATTATTTATATGCTATAGTGCCGATTTTTAGAAAAATCATATTTGCATGTAATTATTAAATTTGATAAATTACACTGGATTCTAGTTAGGGGATAAAGGTGCAACGAGCGACTTCACATAGCAGGTTGCCTAAAAAAATCGAGAGTACTGATTTGCCCTGATGTAAAGCTTTCCCTAAAAAAAATAGCCCCATCTGAAAGATAAGCTGCGAAATGATTCTATGGTACAAAATTGTTAAAATTCTAATTTCGTATAGGAGCAAATACAAAATTGTTTTTTGTTATGTTTTTTAAATTGAAAGATTTACAAGCAAAATCGAATCTTTTCTCTCTTTTAAGACTTCTGTAGCCAAATACAGGGATAGAAAATCTATTGAAGGTCTATTCTATATGAAATTACTATTAGACACAATATTTGGGTGCCTCAAAAATCTCTCGTTGCACCTTAAACTACATTCTCACAGTTCTTGGCTTTCGCGCTCGATATATTAAAAGAATATAAGCTGTGGGCCGCTCCATGACCTTTGAACTTGGCATATGACCTTTGACTCATCAACAAGATTGAGGGATCCCTTGGTGCACCTATCAGAAGCTCAGTTGGTTCCAATTGAAACTCAACTTTTCAATTGAGGTGAATTTTACATTTTTAGCCTATTTTTCAAATGACCTCAGTCTAACCTTTGACCTTGGAACATGACCTGTGACCTCATCACCATATGAGGGGTCCCATGGATGCATCTATTTACACAAGTTGGTTCCAATTGAACTTAACTTTTCAATGAGGTCAATTTGGAAAGAAAATTAACACAATTTTAAAAAAAAAAAACATTTTAGGAACACACACCAAACAACACACACCATACACACACACATGGTTATTAATAGTGGGCTCCAGCTATAGCTGGCAGCCACAAAGATCAATATAGTTTAAAACAGCGTAGCATGATATTTTAGTTTTATTCTGGATTTATCATAATAAATGGAGATTCTAAGGTATAAGATATCAGAATCCAATGCTTACCTGCGCATACCATATGTTCTCTAAGTCTGGGTCGACGCTCTTGACCATAGAACATGAGATGGACGTAATTACCAACTTTGAGTTTCAGTCATGCAAGCATCTCCAACATACCAGAGTCATCGGCAAGAGTCTGCCGGGTCTACCGAATCAAGTCCCACACCTTGAAATTGCAAACAGGTACAAATTAACAGGTAAGTTGTTTTGATGAGGAAGGGGAAACATGCCCCTGTACCCTACCTCTATCTAATGATCATTACAAATGTAGCATATGAATGGTAGTTTACGGCAATAATTGCATGTGTTAATGCCATGAAATAGTCTTTTCACAGTTCTCCGTAGGAGAATGTTTAAATATTATTCTTAAAACAGCTGTGAAAATGTAAGCAATTTCATTGGATGATGCCAAGGTTCATTCGACCTTAAAAACCCAGGTAGTAGCGGTGCCGTTACTGATGTAATTTTTAGGTTGAGCGATCAGTCATACTGCATTTTGCTACGTTCTGTGCGTGCCTTGACACGGGCGTCTTGTTGCGTATGACGTTAAATTTCAACGGGTTGTTTGATGTTGTCACTGGGTGGGGCAGTCCTTTTTGTTGTATTTTCAGCCCGTTTTAAAGCATCGCGAAAATTGGGTTTAAACAAAGGGGGGATGACCTTAAATGATTTTAATAAAGTGTTTAAGAATGCGAATAAAGGTATGGATTTGGGGAACCGGTACTCTCTTTACGACGAATGAACCCAAAATCATACCTTATTCTCTAAATGTAACATTTGAATGGTTAGGTTGTACTGGCAATAATAATTATGTGCTGCTTAAAATAAGAGTGTTAACAGTTCTCCATCTGAGAATGTGTAAATATATTGAGGCTTTCTCGCCAAAGATATACTATAACCCATATATGAAGCTGCAAAAGAATTAGAAAATTCAGTTTTCAAGCCCAAAATATTTGATTTGTTGTTACATTTTTAAAAACTAGTCAGTACTCGTGAAACATAGCCATGGAGAGGTAAGGAATAGGCGGATGTATTGGTGAAAACATGATTCCCATTCTTTCTTCCCACTACCCTAAGCTTACCGCCATTCAGCACCAATAGTAATCGCTCCCCTATCCATCACAAACTGTTCAATGTTGCCAGCATGGCATGGTTTCCTATTCTTCCTGGGATATCTGCACCTGTCAAGCACGCCATACCACAGCAACATATACCCCACTCAGTACAGAGAGAACTTTGCCGTCAGGGGCTTACGTAAGCCGTGGATGTCAGAGATTATGTGCGCCAAAATGTCCTAGCTGGCATTGCAGTTAAGGCCTGTGAATGTGTTAGCATCTTCAGAATCTGAAATACATCGGTCTAAGGGGCTTTGACGTGTTAGCGATCTACTCGATAACATTTTCCAGACTTCACATATATGGTATTTCAACGGTGTGATTAAGAATCTGAAAATAAAAAATGGGGGGTAACGGCGACTTGTTTTTGAGCTATAGCCAAAACCAAAAAAGGTATGTGTTAAACCACGCAAAAAGTTCTATGGGAAAAGTCAAAAATTTGAGGTTTAGATCGCCTGACAAAATAAAAACCTCTCGATTTTAATTTGGTAATTTCTAAATATGTTGGAGGTCCCGATGTCGTTTCTTCAAATTTTGAAATAAAAAATGAGGGTCAACGACTTACTTTTTCCATTACACGACGAAAACCAATGAAAATTTGACACTTTTTCAAATTGGGCGTTTTGTTGGGCGGTTAAGAAAAATCCGCGCCACATTTCGGCATGCAGCAAAGCCAGGAACGCAGGCGTAGTAGAGATGCCGCGAGTTTAATTAAACGCAAACAGCGCACAGTTATTCGCAGATCTGCGCATGATACCTCGCAGCTCAAAACTTTTAAAATTCTTCCATTTGGCCATGACTGGGGCTTCCAAACAGATTGCGAAGGTGTAAAGCAGCTTGCGCGTACACAAATCACAGTCAGACCCCTTAAATGAAATAATTATGGACATTGTCTGTCAGAGGGAAACAGAATGTACTTGGTGACTCACAGCAACATGGACCTAGTATTAAAAACACAACAAGGCGAACTGGATTACACGATGCGTTTGGGTTGTAAAAATATGTCCCCGCTGAATATTGCGATCATAACCATGTGATAAAGGCCAACTACAATGTAGTCTACAATATGAACACCACCAGTCCTCGTCCCCCTCCCCAAACACCCAACCCCTCCCTCCACACACCTGTCCCCCTCCCAAAACCCCAGCTGTCCCCCTCCTCCGACCCACCCCACCCCTCCCCTCCCTCCCTTCCCTTCACCACCCGACACCCCCCCACCCATAGCGAAGGAATTTTGTATATCCGATGTAATGTTTAAGCGATACAGCCAAATTACATATTTCATTAGATCATGCAGACCTTGGCCGCATATCACAACACTTTTCAAAGGCAAAGAAGATGCGCACAATGATATCTTTTCATGAAGTGAAGGAATTTTTGTGCATCCGATGCCCCGTCGTTTAAAAATAGAGCGATTATGCTGATTTTTGCATATTAATAGTTAATTTGCATATGTAATTTGCCCAAAAAATCCCCCACTTCCTTCAACCAAAGGTTACATCGTTATCATACGCCTTAGAGAACTCCAGATACTGGTTACAAGCCTTGACAGGAATTTTTCTAACTTATGCAAATTAGATAATTAATTAGCATATTTTTACCTAAAAATCTAATCAGGTCGAGAAACTCATCAAACCCGCTTCGTTCCACCATGTTCATCATCGTAGCCCTTACGGAACTCCAGATCTATCATACACAATATGGCCAATATTGACATTTCTGTGCATTATGACTTTTTCCCTTGAACCTTTTTTTCCCCTACCGCCCCGCTGACAGACCCCGGGGAGGTCCCTGGGGGAAAGAATTACATGGTTAGTAGGGGGTTTTTGTCCCTCCTACAATATACCCAGTTTTGGCTAATTCTAACTCTACAGAAAAAAAGATATGCCCAAATGTTCCAGGGTTTAACATTTTGTCACGGACATATACGGACTACAATACGGACGACACGCGACATACGACAGAGCCCATTTTATAGTCCCCTCCCGACCTTCGTTCGGCGGGGACAAAAAGGCAAAGAAAAAGGAAGTTCACAAAGCAAATGTGTTGCAAATATTTTAAATTTTGCATATGTTTTTATTATTTTTAACCCCCTGGCTTAAAAGCATAGTGGATTTTGGCGATAGCGGGCACTGTCATTATGTATTATGTGTTGCGTGTGTGGCTTGCCCAGTGTGGTTAGGTTTTGTTTAGGTTTCCATATGTATGTGTGTTCCAGTTGGTGTAGGTTGTCGTTTTTCAGGTCTTCTTCTTTCTTTTCTTCGAAAAGATGAATCCATGAAACCGGACTTGGGGTTAAGGGGGACAAACACCACTAATGCATCCACGTTTTTTATGTAATAACGCAAGTCGGCTAAAAAATTGTCAAGGCTTAGACAAGATTCTACTTGCATTTCTTCATATCGGGCGCTACAAATCGCATGATATCCTCATGGACGATAGAATGTGATGTCAACATTGCATACATGATAACAAAAATCAGTTTTCATCATCATCGCAAACCAAGTACGCCGCGGATGTGCACGGGTGGTCATTCCTAGATATGAGGGATGCTGGATGGTAAATTCAGCTATTGCGTTTTTAATGTGAACATAAAACTGAAAAGTGATAGTCAACACATATTCAGCAAAAGTGTCTAAATCCTTCAGAAGACCTTTTATTGTTATACCAAACACGATGTCTCAAGAATTGCAGGGAGTTGTGTAATGTAACCGGAACCCGTACAAAAATGCGTGTATTACTATGGGAGAGTCATTAGTGGTGCGCTCCCTGAAAGGTGCAATAGAGGTTCCTTCATATGTGTACGATGTCAAAGGTCACAGGACCACGGCAAAGGTCGTCCATCTTGCCAGGGGGGATGTTGGCAAGTTTACTCTGTTATTTTAGTTTAAAGAAGAGGACCTGTACTAAGATTAACTTACACAATTATAAGCTATACAATAATTATTGAACGCCATACAAGTGGTTGCGTGGAAAAAATGGAATCTTAAACTAAACCATAAAAATGGGGTGTTTATAATTAAAACCATTTTGTCTTACCATGTGCTAATTGAAATTTGCATTAGCGTATAGGGTATATCATGCATTATTGTATGACGATACGGCAGCAACACTAGCATCACCACACCTTAACACATTGACACTTTCATGTGTATTTCCTATGGCAGTATGTGCAAACTACATCCACCCCAGAAGTATGATAATTAAGATCAGCTTAAAATAGTACTAATTAATTACTGGTGAGCGTAATAATTCTTTTTGTCCTGAAAAAGTTCTGACACCTTACAGATCCATGCTACCTTGCCTTTCTCAACATGCAACTTGATTTTTATTTTAACACAGTCCATGACGAGTCATTTAAAATATCATCATGGATTAACTCACATGCCCGCCACTCCAGTATGTCAAACCCTGACACCACCAAGTACATAAATGTACTTACCTAATATGGACAGTACCACTAGTAGTCAGCTGTCCCTCGTTATAAGGGGAGAATGTCACCCTGAACACGTCTTGTGCGAAAGCCTTGGAACGTAGCACAATCTTCTCTTGCTTCCAGTCCCATACTGTCAGCATGAATCTGGTGCATAACCCACTGACGCTAACAGTGTAACCTGCAAGATATGAACCATGATGCAGTACACAAGCCATCAACAACGTGGTGCATATTAAATGGCCCCCAACAGCTGTGGTTTTAACCACATTTTAATTTGAAATTGCAAATGTACCTCCTTAATATTCATACCTTATCAAAAGTATACAGCACATGACCTCAATAAGTTCTATCACCCCGTGACACATTAGAAGTTCCTTGAGTAATCGGTTTTAGTCTGTATAGTGGATTAATGCTTTTGGCATGGGCAATCGCCCTCCCGCCCTCCAATCCCCCGCCATCTTGCGGTTAACGTAAGCCCCATCACACATTGTGTTTGGGGGGGGCTAAAAATCAGATTTTTGATATTTTGTAACAGGATGGGTATCCTCCTATGCACTGATAAAATGAGTAACTCTGACATTTTTAGTTTAGTTGGGGCTTCTTTCCACCATAGATTCATATTTTCAGTCGCTGCTGTTTCTTCTCTTTTGTCATTTTTTTTCTTTGAAAAAATAGCGTTACTATAATACTACAGACTCCCCCACTCTTCAAGGTGGGTGAACCCGATGAACAATCTTGTGTCCCCACTTTACTTCATCAAAAATTGCAACGTGACACAGTACAATGTTGGCATTTCTGTAGGTGAACCATCTGACAACTTACAAATTTCGGAAACTTTAAATGCGGACTAACATGATTTATTCTATGAAGGTTTTCCAATCCGTAAGTGTGTTTTTTTTTCGATTGTCACCTTACGGAAACACCCCTACATGTTATGACTTACATATTACAGGGGGGGTAGGACACGATCCTGCTCGATTTTGGGCATTTGGGGATTTCCAAAGGTAATATGGGAACTTGCTTACGTGCATTTACTATGGCATGTCTCGGTCCCAGTGACAAATTAAAAAATCAGCTCTTAACTTTGTTCAAAAATATCTTAGTAATGTCATGATAACTTAAAGAAAAAATATTGACTTTAAAATCCTCGGGGTAGTGGATTAACCCCACTGCAAATAGTGTAATTTCCAATAACGGTCATTTAGATTTAAATATTCGTGACCAAGCCTAGTCTTTAGTTCAGTCTGTGTGTAACCGTTCAATATGCGTAAGCGTTTTGGTCATTTTTGGTGACCCCCATGTCAGATCTGTCATATCTGCATATCAGATCTACCCAAGCCTAATCGGGAGTAAAAATGTAGGTAAGGGGATGGGCGATCACTATTAATGTTAATAAAACTTAGTCTCTTCAACAACGTACACTTTGATTAAACACAGCGAATGACGGGGCCCATTTATTGTTTGAGCAGAGCACAAAGGAGACTAAGTCACTATCATTTGTGCGGGAGTTCCTAATCGGGAATTCAGGACTTTGGCGTCCGCACCATCGCCATCCTGCACCTGCATTAGAGGTTGGACGTTCTCGATGTCTTTTATACACTGAAAATGTGTAACATATAATTACTATTGCATAATATCAAAGTGCGTACAACGGTTATACTCAAGATATGCCCAACTATATAAGCTTAGATAACAATAACTGCCGTACAATTTCAATTCCTATACTAGAGTACCAGACATATAAACGAACCCAATTAGAATCGCTCAACAGCGAGGCGGCCAACAGAGCTAAAAAAGCTAAACCGCACACAGCTGTGGTTGGAAGCTGTTGCCACCCGAATACTAAAAAGTAGCTACTTGGATGTACCTACTTGTATTTCAACCAGCCTGATCACAGACTTACTGAATCTGTGGACTCCCAATAGCCGCCCACAGGGAGTAAAGGTGTTATTTAGAGGCCTTGTTTACACCTACCCAATCTGTAAAATCCGGTACCAATCATGATCGTTCTGTGTTGTATCATCGCGTTTGTTGTAAAAAATGGTGCCAAATAGGCACTTAATTCGACAAAACATATCAAATTACTTAAAAGTTTTAAACCATTTTTGGAAGGGAAAAACATTCATTTTATCGGCAGATTAATTTATATCCATATCCCTCGTAAACGTGCGATATAACTCTGAGCTGGACAAAAAAGCGAGGCTCCCGACCACCTGATAGATAATGTATGGGATACCGTCCATTCTAAACTTCTAAACGAGATATTCCACTTAGGCTTCCAATCAAACGGGGCAAAACGGAATAAACCCGAAATAGAGGCCGTGTCAGATTATGTCAAGATCTGATATGTCAGACATGTCAGATCTGACATGTGGGCCACAAAATGACCAGTCGACCGATGCGTAAGAGCGCCCTCATACGTTAAGTCTTTGAAACAGACTACCCGACCACGAAATTATGCCGTTTTGAATTTGCTGTTGCTGTTGGTTTGGCATGTCCCTATACCCCCCTGGCATATTAGTTACTTACCAGCATGTTAAGTCTACAATGAGTAGGCGCTTCTCTGTGGGTGCCTCTCTTAAGATTCTATACAATTTGAGAGATGGGTACTCCATACAATGTTGATGTGGGCATTCCAACACCGTTCTCAGCCACATCAAAGTACTCTTCATACTAGGATGGACCTTTATAAAAATACATACATTTTAATTTTAATAATTATTTAACACAATCACACATCGCCTTACAGCAAATACTTAAAATAACAACTGTAAAGGTGCAACAGAGATTTCAAGTCGTCCTATTTTTCTGTTATATTTAGTTGGAGATTTCAAATAATTAAGACTCTTCAAGTAGATTCCGTACCTTTTATTTGGCGACAGAATAAAATAAAAACAAAAGGTGATTTGTATAATGCTAATATTTCATAGAAACATAGGCTAAATTTCTATTTGCTCCTATAGGATTAATAAATTTTGTGTATAGTGACACTGATGAGCTCTCACAGTGAATCTGACCAAAATACTTCTAATTGGCTGCAAATGACAAATATTCCACTGGGAATAACTTACCGTGATTGCACCTATACCGCCACCACTGTGCTGCGATGTATCGTTGTTCTTTGTTTTGTAGGTTCAAACAACACTGCCAACACCATAATTGTGCCATCTTGCAAAGATCACTGGTGGTTCCTTTGTCTATCATGTGAAGATTGTCCATTTTCTTACAGTCATAACGCAAAAGAATAACTGTAAAGTGTACAAGTAGGAACAAACAGCATTCACTGTGGACTTAGGCAGTTGAAAATACCTTGATAATCAGTGGATAGCCAGGCCCGTAACCAGGATTTTTTTTAGGGGAGGGGTCAATTTTTTTTAAAAGGGACCTTTTCCATAAATTTGCCCTCCTCACCAAAGAGGGGGGAAATTGGCCAAAGTGGACCTTTTTTAACCTTTTAAATATACCAAATTTAAAACCTTTTTGTTTTTTTTTTTTTCAACAAAATATCATAAACACCCCCCGCCCACATTTTTTGGCTTGTCTCTGCTTGCAAAATCCCCCATTGGTTACAGGCCTGGTGGTAGCACCACAAGGGCAAGGGAATTCACTGAGGGATGCATTTAGTACCATGGTTTACGGGGGTTAGGCTTGCACTCGACATGGACCCTCTTCCGAAATTATTGATGATGCCATGGTTTGTGTTGTGATCAATGTGATCATGGCCATACCTATCGAAAAGTGTGACGCCCCCCCCCCCCAAGTTGACTGGCAACGGTCTAATTCTAACGTGCCCTATATAGGCGATTATCCCCCAACTCTGGAACCTTTCTGCAAAACCAAAAACTTCCAAATTTACCATTTTTACGAAAAATGCAAAGTGCATGAGTTACCCTTCCCTTTAGTGATTACCCATGCATCATCCCACAAGAAAAACTAATTCTGGTGTTACTGGTGTAAGAAGGCGGACACAAACTTAATTGGCAGTACAAAAAATGAAAATATTTCTACTTGTTTTAGCATGTTATATCCCACAAGGGGGCCAGAGGATATTTCCCTATTTGCTTGAAAATGACTCAGTGGTAATCAGGAAGGTGTGGATTCAATGGCATGTCCTTGGGCAAGGTACTTGACCTCGCTTGCCTCCACACCCAGGAGTATGGTACCAGCATAGGCTGGGAAGCACAACTTACTTTGGATGAGAAATGGGCTATCTCCTACATCAAATACCAATTGATGAGAAATCTGGCCCCATTGTTACAATTGAGGGTAGTTTATTACTAGCACAGCAATTTAATTAGTACAATGAACCCCTTACATCCATCCCATTAACAAATCAACACAATATGAATTGCAACCTATAAATTCACTACCAAGTACACCATTCTTATTCTTCCCTCTTATACGTGGGTCAAACCTTAAATTCAGCCTGTGACCACTCATTTCATTTTGTGTTTTAATAGACGATTTGCGCGATCCCCGAAATGCATCTCAATTCGGTGCCCTTTCCATCCGGGAACTTGGCCAGAGGTCATGTTACACTAAAAATTTGTGGTTCGTTTCGCGTCGCCGACAGTGCCTAAAATACAATACAACGTACCTTTTCACGTGAAGTTAATCTACAAAAATGTAGAAGCATATTATGAGAACAAAAAACAATCGAGGCATGATGTTGAAATTCACGACCAAAACGTGATATTTTCGATCGTAAATGGTGCCTACTTGTCACCTGACGGACGATTTTACAACTGTAGTTGCAACGTCACAGATAGGGTAAGTTTTCTGCTATTTAGTTACGCTCCTACCGTGGTTTAGCCAACTTGAGGCTGTAAAGTTCCCGGATGGGACAAAGGGCACCGCAATGAGATGCATTTCAGGGATTGTGCAAATAGTCTATTTCACATTCCAAACAGCAATCGCAGTATCCCCAAGCTCCAAGACTTCAAAACAGGCTTAAACTGAAACTCACCTTTCTCGTCAAGCTTTTCATGGCTCAACGCTGTGTTGGTTGATTTTTATGTGTTGTCTGTTATGGTGTCTTGAGTTTCGTGACAATTTTTTTGCGCCTTATAAGAAATATTATTAGTATTATACTTTCCACAAATACGGATACTATAATGTGATCATGTCTTCCGGTAACCCAATCCCTGTGCCCGTAGCCTTAGATAAGTTGCTCTCAAGTTATAACAGAAATTCTCTGGCCAATTTTATCCTCTCTTCTTCTTCCTCATTCTTTTCTGTTCCTCCCCGTGAGATTCTCAACACCTCTGACTTCACCCTGTTTTGAGTACTTCCCCTTAACCTTTGACCCCTCAGCTGCTGCTTTAAAGGTTCACCTCTTTACTGCGGCTTCTGTGGAATGAGAAATGATCATAGGTAAAACTGAACGTTTGTTGAGAGACAAAGAGACAAATTAATGCACGGAACCATGATGCTTTGCGATTTGATGCTCTAACAGGTGCGTACCCAAACCGTGGAGGACTCGGTGCGGTTGGGGTGCGGGGACACCTGATAAATAAAAATAGGCTGATTTTTGTATAGTTTTTGCAAACCTCGGGGAGCACACACTGCATCCGCACACTGGCTTGGTACGCTGGTGTCTAATGTACAAGCTATGGCAAGGGGCAAGTTGCATTGGACAAGCATCATAATTCAGCACAAGTGCATTTGTTATTGCGAAGAACAAGAAATACAGTTTTAACTAATAAGCAAAAGAGAAAGACAACGTTTAGTAGTTATAGGTGTGCACATTATTTTCTTACCAATTACTTAGCAATTTTGTAGCCACTCTTTTGTACTCATTATAAATGTTCACTTTACTTCTTGAAATTGCTTTAATATGACCTAGTTTAAGCATTCAAATTTCCATGATTGGCTTTAGTGCAAGTCCAAAATGGTTACAGTTTATATTGGGAGGTTTTACACCAAATGCTGGCAACAATGTTCTGAGTAGTTATCATCTTCGAGACCCCATATTTGAGGCATTTTTACAATGACAGTAACTGTATCAGTCTTCCCTCCTCTTTGTTTTGATTAGTCTCTTCAACAGTCTGATCAGCTGGCTTTTCAGGCTATTTCCACCCTCTCCAGCCTCCTCTGACCCTCTGCACAAACCCTCAGCTGTCTTGGTTCCTGGCCTCCTCACGTGCTCCCCGGTCTGTCAATGTTCCATCAGAACCGTGCTTTCGTGGTTTGGTGGTTGGGCATCGTCTTCATTGCCATTCCCATCTGTATCGTTGTTATTATTTGCATTGTACATTATCGTATTATTGGAGTCCATTTCGTGTTATTAGTCGTGTTAATTGATCGTCCATTGCTACTGCCACCCGTTCGTTGTTACTCACATTAGCGGTATCCTCTTGTCATCGCCCTCGGTTTCCTTGTGTTATTCACGTTATATGCATAGTCAGGTTGTGTTCACCTGTTTTGTTGTTATTCTATTAGCGGTATCCTCTTGTCATCGCCCTCTATTCATTGTTGGTATTTGAATTTTGTTGCATCTCCACTCTCTCCTGGTTTTGTTCTACAAGGTCCTTTTTATGCCACTGTCTTCTGTAACAAATGGATCTTTCGGACTAATGGTGGAATCCAATTTTTTGTCACTTTCTATCAGAATCAACACCAGAAGCTAACTTACTAACCATTATCAATTAAAAATATACACTACAAAGTATGATTACATACTTCTCTACTCTTGTGGATTATTCTAGCAAGTTTCTCCACTATTCTAAATATTCTAAATGCTTCTCTAGAACGACTCTTCATAACACTGTACAGGGTTCTCAATGGGCGTCCCCCCCCCCCCCCCGCCCGCGGGCCAAATCCCGGCCTGCCAATCATTACTCTGGCCCTTGACTTGCTCAAAAATATAAAGAGAAACTAAGAAAATGCCAGGTGTATTTGTCGCCCAGTAGGAACTTTCAAATATGTTTTCAACATTCTTTGGCCCTTTCATCTAAAATAATTGAGAACCCCTGCACTAGTACCCTCTTACCAAATAATATTATTTGAGTCTTCTACTAGTAGCCTTTCTCATGTTAATTGAACTATGAGTGGGGAAGAGGAATGTCAATAGTTCACATTAAAAAATAAGTGCCCTATTTTTTGGGGATAGGAGTAGGGTCACAACTTTTGCTTTGATCCCATCAATCATCTCTTCATTTCTATATGACATGATGTACCTACTACATTGAAATCCCATGTCGTGGGTACCAATAGCTTGACATTGGTTTTCTGATGAGGATTATTATGAAACAACTTGTGATTGCCATGTGCTTCTCGAGTAATTATGAATGCTTTTCTTACTCAAAGCAAGAATTACGTCCCTTCATTGGTTGTCATCCTGTTGTTGTTTGCTCTCAACTTCTTCTCTTTCACTTTGATCACTTTCTCAGAATCTTGCTCTCCTACTTCTTGTCCTGCCCCTTCAGATGGTTTCACATCCTCAGATCCCTTTTCCACTTCTGTCCCCTGGTCTCCATTCCTTGTTTGTCCTCTTCCATTCCCTTTTTGTCTGCTTCCACCCCTTGTTTCTTCTCTTCCATCTCCTGTTCTCATCTTCCATCCCTAGTTTGTCTCCCCCTCCATCCCCTGTTTCTCCTCTTCGTCCCCTTTTCCCCTCCTCCATCCCCTGTTCCCCTCTTCTCCCGGTCCCTGTGTCTCCCTCCATCCCCTGTTTTTTCCCTTCTTGTCCCTGCTCTCCTTCTCATCCCTGTTTTCCTCTTCCTGTCCCGATTTTCTCCTCTTCATTTCCTGTTTCTCTTCTTCCTCTCCTGGATTATACTATCAACACTTTTTTCCTTGTCTAATATTTCTTCTTGTCCCAATCTCACCAGCGGTGTCATCTCTTTTACAGCATCTCCTTAGTTGCTCCATAACCCTTGTTCTTCCATATCCATGTTTCAGACTGTTTGCTCCTGGTTTGAATCTTGCTCTCCCTGTTCTTCAGTCTTGTCGCACATCTCCTGAATCAGAGGAATACACAAAATCAAAATGAAAAGCCATCTTTAAAAAAAGAAGTGTACTGAAAAATAGATGTCAATAAATTCATCTTACCCTCCTGGTTGCATCCTTTAGAGAGAGGAAAGAAAGATAAAAGTTGATTAAATTAGGTCACCACAAACCAGGGGCAGCACCAGTGGGTGACCAGCAACCCCCCTCCCGATTTCAAATTCAGGAAAACAGGGGGTTTAAGCAATAAATTGTGTAAAAATGAGATGTTTTTAACCTATATGAGATAATATAGTGCATGTTTCACCCACCTACAAAAAACGATTTTGCCCTGGTGCCGCCCCTGCCACCAACATAGCTTACTTTTAAAATTAAGAGCCACATATATTTCTATAAAGGCTGATTCAGAGATTTCGACGTATAATTTTTTGAGTAGAAATTAAAATAACCATCTAGAACTAAAATAGTCACCTAAAATGTTCAATTCCAAGTTAGAGATGAATCGGACTTTTCCGTTTTCATGCAGTAACCATTATTCACAGTATAACAGTGCCATATGATACCGTGTATAACAAAATTTCGGATCCGGAAATTTATAACAAAGTTGTGATTTTCTATATGAAGGCTTCGATTGAGCTTAGTTATTTTCACACAATGACGTATATGGACAGCATTTATGTATGTAACAAAAAAACACGATTTGTTTGAAAATTGGTGGCGGCCCTCATTGGGAACTCTCTGAGTCACCTTTAAAAGTAAAATCTCTATCTAGCTATTTCCAGTTTGAAACAGTTCTTGAACCCACAATGTCGAATGTACATGTTTGTGTAGTCTCCAACTTAAACATATTCGAACGTAAATTATATTTTTCAGTTAAAATGTGGTGAAATAAATTCACAACCTCTGTACATCCATCATGTTCATTTTGTACTTTTCACTTTAACTTTTCATCTCTTTGCACCATTGCTTAACAGGTAGGACTAAGAATGGTTGGGACACAGTACCACAAGTACACCCAATCTGTAACCACATACAAATTTCTGTAAGGATAACACAATACTGTAACGTTATGGTTACTATCAGCGATGTTCTTCAAATGGTAACAACACTTGCCCTCAAGTTGAGTTTTGGCATTGTTTTCATTGAAATTGTTGTAGCCAATCCCCCCTGCAATTTCCCTACACTAGGGCTGTAATTACTTGGAAATGTTGCTAAGTGTGTCTGGCTGCTTTCCCGCTTAAAAGAACACAACTTTGGATTGCATGCCAGACACAGTTCACGCAAGAGATACCTGCGGGTGCGTTTTTTAAACGGGTGATTTGTCTATGCATAGTTAGTAAAGGTACGCCAGGTTTGGAGTATATTTTAGGGTAAAGATAAAGATTAGTGCAACTTTAATGGTAGGGTTAGTGTTAGGGACTGTGGGTTAGGGTTATAGTTAGGAATATGGTGTACATAGGATTAGGCTTGCTGTTGTAAATGTAACTACAGTTACTGACGTGGAATATTTGTATACTAGCACTGTTTACGTACAATTTTATTTATGCTTTCAAAATGTTTTAATACCTGTTTTCACACAAAAGAGTAATTCTTGATATGATGTTGCAATTCAAATTTCTCAGTTATAGAGACATTCAGATACAACAATATTGTGAACAAATCTAACATTTCTAATTTGAGTCATTGTTAGTTAAGGCTTTTGGTTAGTAATGGGTTTGGGTTGTAACATCTAAAGTGTATTCCAAAAGTTGTGCCACTTTTTTAAAAGATACCTGAAGGTGCATGTGTCTTTTGGACACCCTATACATTATATCTTGACTATACTTTAATTACTACCAAACAGGTGGGCCTCATAACAATGCGAAAAAATGATAAAAGATAGGAATGTAGGCGCACGACAACGCAAGAGACGCGGTGCGTATATTTGCACGGCGTGTGTGATTCTCTGCAAACGCTGAAGTACAGTTGTTTACCTTTTACACACGGAACGATAAAAAACTGAATAATTCCTGCCTATTTGTTGGTAATCAAGGTATAGCATCAAGGAACTGTACACAGCAAGAAAAAAAAAATAGGGATAAAGAAAAAAAGTATCATGTGCTTAAAATATTAGTAGACTATACCGTGGGTTCCCAACTTTTTTGCTGAGACCCCATTTCCAATGATAAGGGGGGAAAACCAACACTATTTGTCTTGTGAGCCAACATTTAGTTCAATAGATGCAGAGTCGGACTGACCCTAAAATGGGCTAAATGGACTGTCAGTGGTGGTTTATTTGTTGAATACACGAATTGTCTTTAAATTTCCTGGAACATAAACATTTCCAGTCCAATACTGGTCTAATGCTGAACAACCAGGTTGTTTCATTGACATCGATAAAGGTCTCTAAAAAGGTTCCACTTTAGTAGAGGAGTAACTTTATTTTTCATGATTTAAAAAAAATCCAAATTACTAAATGAACTTGTGACCCATTTTTTTCTTCTAAAATTTAGCTTCGCGACCCCATTTTTAAGGGCCATCAAACGTGTTGCGGAACAGGATAGTATAGTCAATGTGTCTACG
>JAMKCH010010502.1:0-29798 GCA_023653785.1 Ophioderma brevispina | reverse complement strand
CTGGGGGGCAAGAAAAAAAATTAGGGGCCAAATGACCCCCCTCCCCCCGCTGGCGCTGCCGCTGAATAAACTGTACATCCAGTGGTAAGATACCAATGCAGGGGTCAATCAAGAATTTTCACGAAATTTACCCGAACAAGCACGCACGTTGCGTCGCTAGGTGGCTAGATATATGCAGTAGCAATATAATAATGGAGCCTTTATGGGCATAATTACAGTTGTATAATTTAATTGGAGCTGGCTTAACATTTCATTTGTATTTTATAGGGTGACTCACCAAGTTCAAGCATCCAGGCTGCTAGCAGAGCACTATACTTTGTTCATAACCAAATAGGCAAGGCTCTTCACACCGCGTATGGATGATGAAATATATAGGCGCAATTGCAAGCAACACTACCACGTGGGGGTGTAATATATACCTGACCCTCTGGGGGACAAGAATCAAGAAGTTTTCCAGATTTTTCCGGCGCAAATTTTTCCAGCTCGCTTCGCTCGCCTCGCCGGGTACACCCATATTTCTTTCAAGTCGGTTCAAAATTCGTGCAGGGAGCCAGCCAGGGCAACCTTTTCCCTTCCCTTTCTCTGCTTCCCTCTTTCATTTTTCTCTTCTTCCCTCTTTTTTCCTTCCTTCGCTCCCTCTTTTTCTTTCTCTTTTTCTCTTCCTTCTCCATTTTTTCCTTCCCACTTTTGGCTCCCCTTCCCGATTTTTTTGTGCCTGGGGGCAGCTTGACTCCCTGCCCCCCCATTGGTTATGCCACTGCGCGATGCATGGTTGTGGCAAGAAGCGCGCATGGATAACAGAATTTCATGCTCATATAAACAAAAGCCGAATAATCCTTACCTATTAGGTGATGAACAAAGTCTAGTATGCAAATCTTGGATTGGTAATATATTTGAGATGACTAGGGTGAGAACAAGAACTGGCTGTGCTTGCTGCAATTTTTGTCCGCATGAATGGACATCCAATTATGGTAGAAATGTGATAAAAGGGATTTTTTTCTATTAGTGAAATAATAAGATAGTATGTGTGCCATAGTGACTGGAATCAATTGAGATCAATTGCATTATGAAATTTCTCATTAAGAAAGCACAGTTTTGGTCCCTTCTTTCATTTTAGAACTTATTGTTCATAACAAAAATAGGTTGCATTTCAGCTGCCGAATAATCAGTGAACCAAAAAGTTGTAAGAGGATAATTTGAGAGTGCGTATTTTGACCTAGATTCAAACCTCTTGAGTATTTTTTTAGTTTTTGATGTTTTCCCTTGAGGTAGGAGGGCAATTGGGTATTGGGAGCATGAAGACACAGAGTAAGGCTGGTTGGTGCTTTCAAATCAAGGGCATTCTGTGACAGAGAACATGCAAAAAATAGGGGTCTTTTGGTGACAGAGAGAGAGGGGGTGGGAAGAGGGAGGGAGGGAGAGAGAGGAGAGGGGGACGGAGACCAATTACCCCAAAATATTGTTTTTTTGGGTGACAAATTTGCTATAATTTTAAATGGGGTCTTTTAAAGTGGCACTGGCACATTTCACAAAATATGAAATATCTTCAATTTGCTCTCAAATGATAGTCTAGGCCATTGGAAGAATAGATTCATGATTCATGAATTTTCGCCATTTTTTCAAGCAAAAGTTTGATTTTTTGGCCATGATGTGTGTCAAAGTATGCGCACACATGCTCTTACTACAAATAAATCAAATAAATAAGATACAAAAAACATAGTGTACCTGTATCCTTAGCACAAAAAAAACTGGATTTCTGCTGTTCCATGTAATTTCAATGGGAAATAGTTTTTTTTCGCACGCAGTGGGCGATTAAGTAACGCCGCGTCATAACCGTAGGTACGATTTTGTTCATTATCATGCTTTGAGGGTGTCCGATACGTGATAAAGATCGGATACTACTACATGAAATGATAAAATTGGATGATTTGCGCCCAATATTTATTGGTACTCGCGATGAGTTTTAAAAAGGGGGCTCGACTGCGGTGCTCGCCCAATATTTTGCAACTCATGCTCGACCAATAAATTGGGCTGAAGCATCCTTTTATTACAAAATTATGTGAAGATACAACAAAAAATTCCACCCCCACCTGTTAGGGATAACAGTCATGTCAGAGCTTGAGTATGCCATAGAGCCACCAATTTCTCTCTAATGGTGTTTAGGCCAACCTCTCCTCAGTTGTAATATCCTGTGGGGGGTGTTCACCCATACCCCACACAGCCGGTTAGTTTTGCCGTTCCCAGCAGTAATCATTTATTAATCTGGACCCCAATCTCATGGTCTTGCACAAACGAACTTCGTTACATCATCGTTAGATCATATTGAAAAGCGCCGCCACTGCTTAAATAATTAATAACATCAGCTTGGGTCACTTGTATAGCGCTATACCAAAGCCACAAAAGTCGGCACTGTGCCAAAGTCTCAAATTATATTTCATTTATCATTTTGCTCATAATAATTTCGTAGACACTTAGGACAATTTGTGTTGCAATACGTCGAAGTCCATATTAGCGAAAAGTCAGTGGTTAGTTCTGACATCGTCTTTAATAATATTGACAGATCTTGCAATAGCAACAAGCAAACCAAGTTCTTCAAAAACATTTCCCATCCATGACGTCGTTCCATTATACCGTTTTGATAGTTTCGATATTCCCTATATCTCATTCACTTCACATGAACTATCGGAACCTCGTGTCACAGCGCTTGTCTTCCTGATTGTACATGCACACCCCGTGCAGTAATTGGTTGGAATCGATCACACGACAAGCATCAGGCATGGTGTGACGTCGTAATTATCCCGTCGTGGCTCGCTTTAGCGTGGTATACGCAATGGAGAAGAGGTGCGGCGGGTAAAACTAGACTCCTTCATAAATATTGTTGGTTCCGGTTAAACGTGTGTTCGTGTGCTTGTAGATGTAGTTTATCCAAATAAAGGTCCACAGGACTTGATTGGCTCTCTTGCCCACAATGATTTTTGGTTTAGAGCATTAAATGGTGCCCATTTGACAAATACGATGCCAGGTGTTAGATTGTCAGGGATAACACTTAATAAGAAAAAAAATGTCTGAGAAACAACATGACATATGGAAGCTATTTTTAGATGGGGCTTCTTGAAGTAAACCATCGAATTCTTGCCATAGCCGATTCCGCAATAAAAATCATTGGCATCGTTTGCCATCATGGCCCCCAAGCTGCAAGTTACTGTACTTCCCTGGTCCAATGTGGTCATCTGTAGGAGATACAGATCTTTAGGTCAATGTAGTTATACATGTATATGTGAAAATGAAATTTTGTGTTTCCACTTTAAAGGTGCTTGGTCCGATTTATGTCTATTGTGTTCTCTACTTGATATGAGAGCCTGGCACTTGCACATAGGCCCATCAAGTACCGTGGGAAACAAACTTGCGGTTTCGATGGCAGAACCAATAATGCACATTGCAAAGCCCTATTCAATTCTGTGCTAATATTGATGGTTAACCATTAATTCGTCGGTTTTTTGTTCATATCTTGGAATGAAATGGATTTGAGGGCTCAAATTTCAGGATGACAGTGAGAAAAATACCGGGGGAAAATCTGGCCTTTCATCTGATATCAAAATCGATACTACTTCTGGGTAAATCAGCGGGGTACCAAAGATGATCGGAACACGCACCTTTAATCCTCTTGTATTTTATTTAAATCTTGAGCTCTTAACCTCCCCACAACTTTTCAAACAAGTTTGTGGCCTACTTGCATATATTGACCGATTAAACGGATAAGCAGAAATAATGTGATGTGAGAGAATAAAAAGTGTAAAAATGCATTTTTTTAGCTTATAAATCAGGGATATGTGTGTACAATTTTATATAACTAGTTTAATGTAGGAAAAAACACCAAAATAGTGAAAATATGAAGTATTTGAGGATATTTGTCCACCGTCTCCCATAAACAGACATATAGTCCAGGCTACAGATTCATTGATAACTAATATCAGCCTTGTTTCATGAGATATATGATGTTTTTCAACGGTTTCTAGACCAGTTTTTTGTGCTGATTCTGAATCCAATGGATGCCAGACGAGCAACCTTGAGCATTTTTGTAGAAACGCAAAAAATCAAAATGGCCACCAAAACACAAAATATTCATCTCTTGTTCACTCAAAAGTTGTAATTTTACATCCTGTCTCGTTAAATCATTCATTATGACCAATTAACATATGATTCTGTAACCACGTAACCAATGAATTCAATATGGCCGTCAATACAATAAAGTGTCTAATCGTGAATTACTTTCGCCTGCAGGATGGTAATTTGGTATCTATCCTGGTGAAATATTTTTTTAAAATGTGATTATAAATTCCTTCATTATAGGATCCAAGATGGCTTCCGATACTCTAATATAGCTATAATTGATAGCTGCGTCTAATTAATACTGCAATGTTTGTGTATATCCCTGTAAGTCAATCAGATCAATGTACACATCATTAGGTAATCAGAGGAATTGATGCATGTAAGATGCCATCCAAGATGGGTATCCAATATGGCTGGAAATGACATTTACTAAGCGGCAAAAAATCCGATCACCAATAGTCTAGAGATATATATTTCTTTGTTTTTTGCAGGTTTTGGGCGTCCATTGGCATCCATATTGGGATATTTGATGAATAACGACCCAAAGACACTTAAGATAGCCTTATTGGGATTTTTGGAAGTGATAATATAACTAAAAACCACAACTTATATATCTTTAGCCTATAGCGTGAATGAATTACTGCCCTTTACTGATTGACATTTGCAGCCATATTGAACGCCTATCTAGGATGCTATCTTGCAGATATCAATCACTTTGATTATGTTATGATATTTAAATGGCTCTAAATGAGTTATAGTGTTATACACAAACATGGCAGCTCTTGGATATATGTAGTAATGAATTTTGCCATTTTGGAGCCATCTTGAATGGTTTATTGATTTGATTGATTATCAAATTGTTGAAAGCTATTCCTAATGGTTTCTATTAATATATTGATTGCTAAAGCATTGATATAAATACCAAGTTACCATTCTACGGTCAAAAGTAGATAAATATCAGATGCTTTGTTGTATTGGCGGCCATATTAAAGGGGGATGGCCCGATTTAAGGATATAAATTGTTTATCTTGATAGATTGGCCTTCAATCCAAAACCCCGTCTGTAAAGTTTCGCGCCGATATTTTAATCCGTTTTGATGCGAATGCTAAAAACGTGAATTTGTAAGCCCCATAGAGTACTGTGTAAAATTAATATTGGTCGACCAAATATGGGCACATTTTCGCTCATGACTTCCAAACTAAACATCCTTTGGCTCTAAGATTTCACAGGGTAAATGAGAAAAATAGTAGCTTTCTTCTGATACCAAAATATTGACCACTTCCGGTAAAATATGGGGCTTCTGGGGACGAGGCTATTAGCGATCGGGCCATGGACCTTTAAATCTATTAATTAGGCGGTTAACGAATCTTACTTTAATTGGTCACAATGGGTGTTTTGACTGGACATGCCAAAAAACTTTTGAGTAATTAACATATGAGTTTTTAGTGTTTTGGTGGCCATTTTGAATTTTTGCGTTTCTTTGAAAATGCTCAAGGTTTTTCGTCTGGCATCCATCGGATTCAGATTCAGCAGGTACAACTGGTCTAGAAACCGTTGAAAAACATTATATATATTTTATAACAAGGTCACATGGTCTGTAGCTTAATAGTATACAGCAATGGTGGGTCTCAAAATTTATACTAAACAGCTGATTGTGGTTTACACCAGTACAGAATAAACAAAGATCAATAATGTTGTGTCTAGGTCTGAACTGTACAGGTCATGGTCCACAATATCACACTTAAAAATCTGTGATATTCACAGAGAAAGGCTTTTTTGATCTCAAGTTGAAATTTTGATACGCACATATAGAAATTACAGAATCGGATAAAAAGTACTGCCTTTCAAGAAGCCAACCACGTGGAGGTTATGTTGGCACATCCATGCCAGTAATAAAAATATGTTTTGGATCAGCAAATCGCTGCTTATCCCTTTAACTTCATTCTTAGTCAAAGGTATCACTGGAGTTGTCTGGGATGTACATAGTTTCGCCTCTAATGACCTCCATATGACATTTTACCCTATTAGGTGCATTTTGCTGCCATGGGGATCTTGCTGGTTTTAACTTAGTTTTTTACTTGTACAACTCTACATGATTTGAGCCATGCAATAGTTTTTACACTTCTTGCATATATTCTGTCATCTGATAGGTTAAAATGGAGTCACATGATATGGGTTATTCCTAGCATTTCCTGTTTTGTTTGAAGAAATAAACAAAAACCAACTATCCCCGTGGGATAGTACCCCCGGGAACGGGAAACCTACTATCCCATGGCAAAAGTTACCATACACTCTTACACAGATTACTTAATTTTAATACGTACACCAATACACATTATTTCGAAAAATACAGTATGTGGAAGAGACGTGAAACTCATCCAACACAAAATCATGGCTGACTAGCTACTATACTCCAGAAGTTTGCACGGCCGTCGGAATCGTCTGCTCAGACTGATGAATTGAGCTGCAAGCCTGCAAACACGGATTCCAGCTTGTGACTGATGACGATCTATTCGCAAATCTACAACAGGATGATAGCGCTATCGCGCTAATACAAGGAAGCAAGTAAAGTTTGCAATTACAGTATTTGAACAGCATTTGAAAGCAACAAACGGGTCTCTAGTCAAGTGAATGTTGAAAAGTTGCAGAATTCTGATCTCAAGCCTTGGTTTTTGCGATTGTACACCTCAGGCTCTGCACGTTTACAGGATGAAGAATACTACAGTAAGAAAGTTTTAATATGCAGTTGGCCTAGGTTTACACTAGGCCTGACCTAAGACACTACTTTTAAAACTTTTAAAATATATGCATGAGGTGTATAAAACAAATATAGACTGCTCTTTATATAAGTATGGAGTCTGGAGAGAAATATTGCCCCGAGATGATCTTGAGACCAAGGGCCTACTATTGTATACCATTGCACTGTGTAAGAATTCATGTGATACCATTATATAAAACAAATATTGACTGTGTATATTTTTTGCAATAGTAAAAATATATCACTTGGACAAATTTTGGGTGTTCAACTTCACTCCCCTGTGGATCGTAAAATGGAAAACCCCAAATTTGTACTTTGGAAGTATTTGTTTCCCTACCCAACCAAACTTGAGACCCCCCAGGAAGTGAAGTAAAGTGCCTCGCCCAAGCCCACACAAGATTTTGGCTCTGACTGTGCATGAACCCATAACCTTTTGACTACAATATCCACCCGACTGTGCCACAGAAGTTTACACAAACCAATCAAATAATCCAGCAAATTTTATTAGTGGATGTTCATTCAAAGTGTCATACCCGTATTACAAATGCAAGGGTTGTCCAAAGAACTTGACCATTATTAGGATTACCTGGATCTAATATGTTTTTCAGTAGATGTGTTTGTGCCCATAACCTAAAGCTGCAATTATCCCGGAATTCTTTGTTAGATTACCTATTCCTAGGATATGAATTAGCACACAGAAAATTGAGCTGGGTTTGACCAAGCATATTCTTCAATGTCAAAATATAAATGGCATCAAGTTAATTTTCAACCTCCCCATTCCAAATATTTAGTTAATATTCAAATATAGCTGGGCAAACAGCAGACAACTAGACTGCCCCAGATTCCTTTGTTCTGACAAAATTTAGAAGAGTCTAGTCAATGGAAAATATGATAAATTGTCACTCATTGGTTCATTATGTATCGGTAAGACAACCCTTGGCAGACATTGTTCAAACAAGGGATGAGAGTTTTGTCATCAATCACTTAAAGGTGCAACGAGAGATTTCAAATAACAGGTGTCCCGAAAAAATTTGAAAATTCTGAAATAGTGATATTTCTATTTTTGTATAGGAGCAAATACGAAATTCACCCTATGTTTTCTATTGAAATATAAGCATATAAAAATCACCTTTGTTTTCACTTTTAAGATAAAACTGTACCAAAATACAAGGTAAGAAATCATTTGAGTGTCTAATCTATATGAAATCACTACATATGACACCTTACATGGATGTCTCAAAATCTCTCGTTGCACCTTTAATATGATTTGATACAATTTCCTCTAACTCACTATTCTGTTTTACTTGTACGAAGGCCAGTTTGCTTGGTTTGCTAATATTACAATATTACTTTGTGATGAGATTGGATTAAGCTTTGCTGATATTTTCATGTGAAAGCCATCTCTTGTGGTATTAAAAATCTTAAAACTTGTCATCTTTCACTCAAAAGTTTCTGCATTGTGTATCCATATCTTTACCCTTTACATTTTCTGACAAAAAAAGGCCCAAAATGAAGCCAATTGCAATAGACCACTGTGCACAGATTTCTGAAGCATTTTTTTTCTCTCTCTCCTCTCCTCTCTCTCTCTTGGCCTAGATGATATATACAATTTTAACTCTGCTTCACACACCTGCGGCGAGGTTCCTAGATCCCCACGAGGTATAAATGCAACAAACTTATGGATATTGAAATTGGTAAAAAGAGCATGACAAAAGGGGTCTTCATATAAGCTCAATCCAGAAGGGCTGAAAAGACACCCATAGTTTGTGGGCATCCTCTATAATAATTTGTTGTTAAAGACACTATAGTGATTGAAAAATATTTGAAATTTGCAGGAATAGCTTCAAAGTGAAGGTAAGTTCCTGGTGGATCCTCAGAATTTAACCTTTTCCAGCTGTAGAATTGACAGAAAAGGAAGAAAACCGGCAGTGTTTTTCCAAGATCGATCTCCATTCATTCCGTTGTTGTAGTAAGTGTCCGTTCGACAGTAATGGCAAAACTCTGATTCTATCCTTATTAGGTTGCCTTCTCTGGTCTTATCATTTGGCAGGGGTATGTTAGGATACCTGTATTCTTACATAATGCAAAAATCTGATTTTTGATGATTTTTCGATTGGCTGATTTAACAAATCACTGATAGTGTGCTTTAAACCAGGAAAATGGGCAACCACTTAAAGAGACGTGAGGAGAGTCAGAAGAAGCGCCCCCAATTTTTCTTGAACCTAGGTTTTTTACATATTTGGAAATGCTTACCAATGTATTAAATCACACCTGAAGTGAATAAGCCCGAATATGCCGTCTTTTTTAATACGATGATGATTTAGTAGTTTTCCTGTCATGCATCAACAGAAAGACCAAGCATGCTTTTCTTTTGGGACGAATACGATAGCATGCAAGTTTCCACACAAAGGTTTTGCGCGGTTTTCTTTTGCACCTGTTTAGGCCAATAAACCTTCCAAACGTTCCTCGGTAGGTGGTCTACAACCATCCAGTGAAATTTGAAGAACTTCATATCCTAAAAAATCTCGCCTGTCCCTTTAAAATGTGTTTTGGTTGGATTTCTTTCATTAGCAAGAATAAAATAAAATATGCACGATGTAATATAATTATGTATGAACTTGTTTCACTGATATCAAAAGCTATATTCGATTGGGTTAGCCAAGGTTATGCAGGCTGATATTCAACAGTGGTCCTTTTAATTCTTCTCCACAAGAAATTAATAATTTTGTACCATGTAGTTACTGGTCATATTACATATAACATCTATTCATAACACAAAATTAAAACAGATAGACTTTTTGTGGACATCCATATAGAACCCAGAAGGTTTATTGATTCCATCCCACAATGCACCAGTTTTGGGAATTCACCTCAGTGAGGCCATATGCTCTCATTTGCTTCACAATAATCCTCACATTGGCTTGTCAATGTGAGGTGATTCTCCATCCACATATGGTGACAAACCAGATTTAAAACTTTGGTGACCTACCTTCCCATTTTAGTCCCAAAAGTCATAAAGCTGTGAGACAGCACTAGTACTTAGTATTTTTAGCGTGATCTTGAATGTTCTTGTGGGTTTTTTAAACTTCTTGGCCATTTTTTATCCCTGAGTTCTGACATGTGTTTATTAGCGTACATTATAGGCAGTGAGGCACATTGCATTATGGGATTGGGTTTAACCACCCATCTGCATAAACCAGAACCGTTAAAATTGGTTATCAATGGAACAACGTCTGATGTTGACCAGTGGAATGCACTCACTCAGCAATTTAATATGCCCGGCTTCACGCCCGCAAGCTGAGCATTGCTTTGTGAAACACGCTCCACAGTGCAACACTGACTTGTGAATTCTACCCTGCTCCACAGAATTTGAAGTAGAAAACACAATTATATTCAACAACATTCCACTGCCTTTAAAAAAGGGCAATTAGGTTATATGGGCAATGTATGTAAAATTTGATTAAATGCTGACTGCAAAATCACATTCAATTCAGTGTAATTGCAGAAGGTTATAGAACCAGGCCAAATGACTCCAGTGCCGGTGAATGACGAAATGTACGTTCTTTGTCAGAATCTCTCAATATCAAATTCTATTTCCGTCAAATGAGAGTAGGTTTAAAATGGTTTGACTTGGCAGTAAGCATGGTATGTAAAATCCCTCCTTGCGATGTAAAAAGGATATTGGTGTTGAACAGTTTGGGTGCATGGTTTGTGGCATTTGCCTTTTGGCCCAGATGACAAAATTGGTAGTTGTATTGATTTTGACTGACTTCCTATTTAGGAAACATCTTTTCCCATTTGTAATGTGAATGGGCAGTGATGTGATAGAATTTGCCGCTACACATTTACAGTTACTGCCTTTAACAAACAAAATGGTTGTCAGGTATAACTTGCCAGAGTATAAATTTTAGGATGTAATGTTAAAATTCAGAGGAAAGGGGAAAATTGACTAAATGGTTCTCCCACTGAAGTGGTTGAGACTAGTTTTTGATTATTATAAAATTAGGACTTGTACGAAACTAAGACTTGTATAAAAATAACTAGGACTTGAATAAAAATATATAATTTGTCTAGTCGAAACAGTTATGACATGCATGTATGAGATTGTCATACAAAGCATTTGTAAAATTCATTTGTTGTTTTAGCTTCATAATTGTGGACTGCCTGCATAGCTTGCAGGACCAATTTGTGATACATTTTGCACGTGTATGTGTGTGTATGTATGTGTGTGTCACTAAAATGAATAAGTTTTCTTATGCAGCAGCCCAAACCTTATATTCTTTGAACATAGCGCAAAAACCGAGAATGTGAAATTCTATAAAAAATTTACTGTATGCAGCATTTTCATAGTAAGGATAATGTACTTTAGCACAAATTGCATGAGTATTAAGGTCCCAGTGCACTGAATGGGAGAGAGAGCTTCAAATATGGGTTTCTCACATTAATTTTTCACAGGGCACCTTTTTCAAAATCATCTTAAAATTATATCAATATTTAAACAAATTAAGAATAAAATTAAGTATGAAGTTACGATGTATCCAGCTTCACAGGGTTATGGACATCACATGTACATTTGGGTAAATCTTTAGTTACAGTGAATAAAGGAAGGATCAAAGCTGATTGATGCTAGATTGGCAGTGAGCAGAGAAAGAGTTATCAAAAAAGGGTGTATAGCCTTGTGGTTAAGGGACTTGCCCCATGGAGCAAATGGACCCCTGTTCAAATCCTAGGAAGGCCATTATAAAGGTATTCAATTCTGTTTGGGTGTGAAATTGCTTATAATCAGAATACCACCTCTCCATGTTTCATTTGGATGGCATGGGTAAAGGAACAAAGTAGTTGATGAAAATTACTGTGCACTTAATACAACCAACCAAGTGCATTAAGGACAAAACACAAACAGAATGAGGGTAAATGACCAACATTTCAAGTGGATAAATAGGTCTCAAGAACAAAATAAGCAGGTTAAAACAGTGTATTCAATTTTGGTCACAAATAAAACTGCTCCAAATCGTGTGAATGAAAACTAGCGGAATGAAAAGAGAATGAAACTAGCAGAAGAATTTTAGTTTTGTTGCATGTTAGAGAGGTAGCAATGCATGTAGAATTAATGTTTTATTAAATTCCAAAAGTGCACTGTGGTTCTGTCTGCAAACAATGTTTATCGATAAAACAACAGGACAAAAGATGTGCCCAATCATCTCTGTAATAAGAAGTGCAGTCGGCAGTTCAGTTTTATGAAAACATAGCATAGGTTAGAAAAGGTATGAGGGGTATTTGTGAACGATAAATGCCACAAGAGTTCTCATGGATGACTTGCTTTCAAAAACAGAATGTGCGTTGTGTGAAATTAATAGCCGGGTTTGTCCTTCTTCTTAGCGTATCCACAGTCATTGGTAATGGTTTGTGGTGGGTTCAGGATTTATTCAACTGAGTGAGCTGATCCGGGCCCTGCGTGTATCCATGAACGACGACCCTAACATGGCACGCTTTTGGACTGCGGGCGGATTGGGAATATCAAGGGTTGACAGGAACTCTTATTCGACACTGACTGCAATGTACATTGTACATTTGTGACTCTGTACATGGAACCGATGACTGCTTCATGTCCGCCTCGCAAAGGCAGGATGCTTGTGTGATTCTTTGCCCAAGGTCCAAGTGAACCACGGAGGATTGCGGTAATCTGTATTGATCAATAGCTCGTATACAGATAAATCCAGAATAAAGCACCCGAATAAATCCCACAATGACCCACCGGATTCGACTCGGGATTTGGGGTAAATTTTGCACCACAGCAAGCACCCTAACCATTAGGCCCATGCTCCCTCCCACACAAAGCTGGTGTGGCAGGAGATAATAGTCCTCCGGGCTCACGTCCGGGAACAATGGTGAAAATATGCAATCGATTCAGTTGACTCTTCACACATCTAGTTTTCACACTTATTCCATTCTCGTCTACGGAGCCCGGACTTGATACGTGCGGACAATGATTTACTTTCGCACCGTAACAGATTTATATCTTTTCTTTCCTGCTGGGATATAGGGAGTAAAATGCACCTCCTAATTCAGTTATTAATTAGGCAATATAAAATTTGAAAGGGTTATTGTTCGCTGTTCAGTTTCACCTTTTCACATAAGAGCAAAAGAAAAAAGACATAAAATTGCATGCATCTAGATTGACAGGACTTTATATCAACATACTCATTGCATGCCTGCCTGCCTGCTATCTACTGACGATAGAATGCAAACAGCTATGCTCCAAAAAGAATCCCATCGAGGGAGTCCTTTGGGTATTTCACAACATACGTCCCATTTTCCGCAGATCAATGAACTTACTCATCTAAAATGTCCAATGGGTTTTGATCTCTACTATACGGTGTTTCCATGTTTTTAAAAAAAAACCCGTAAAAAAGAGCTAATATTTTAGTCAGCTGGTTCATTTAAAGGATTACAGCGATTTGCTAATCCGAAACTCGAAAAAATCATCAAAATTCATATTTTTGTATTTTTGTTACGGGCATGGATATGCGACATAAGCTGCAAATGGTTGGCTTTGAAATCCATGTGTAAAGACAAAGCCGTACTTTTTTATGCGCGATTTTTGTAATTTCTCTATGCCTTTTCCCTGTGAATATCAAAGATTTTAAGCGTGTATTGTGGCATCATGATCATACAATTTGACCTCAACTTATCATTTGTTTATTTGTAACTATTGTAACCCCCCATGGAGCTGTTTTACTGTAGATTTTGAGATGCCATCGCCTATGTCTATTTCTGGGAGACACCATATGACAAATTTCCTCAACACATAATTTTTTTTTACTATTTGTGGTTTGTTTTCTACATTAAAGCAGTTTATAATGGAATTGTACACACTTTATCCCTGATTTATCAGTTTAAGAATGCATTTCCACATTTTTTTTATGTCTCGCATTATCGCTGCTCATCTCTTTAAGTAAGTGTGAGCACTGTGGCGCAAGGGATAGAGCGCATGACTCACGATCATAAGACATGTATCGTGATTTCGAGCCCCGCTGTGAGGTACGTTGACCCTGGTTTGTGATATGCACGTTTTTGCTGCCATATTGATTGGCATCATGTGAAAACTTTAACATATCAGAAACACATTTATTGTGCTAACAACATAATCTAAGTACTTCATGTTTAGTTTTTGTCGCAGGTATTTGTGTTATGGCATATGTTAAAATTATTAGATGTGGCTTCCATTTTGAATTTGAGGTATACTATGTTACACGTGCCATGCACTTTTTCATTGGGTCCTATAGTATATTTATTAAACTCATAGTTTGATAATATAGGGTTGGAATAGATAATTATCATTTATGGCGACGCATCTTGGATTTCGCAAAACGCCCAGGATGCCCAGTGGCACCCGGCAGATTAGTTTTCTACACACCCTTATCTCCTCATGTTTCGCAAAAAAAATAATATATACTCAACTTTCCGTCATGTCCATAACTTTCGACCATATCTCCCCGGACTATATTCCCCTATTTTGCATGTTCAACCCTTTTTTCCAGTGTGACCTTTATGTTATTTTAGGACCCTTTAAATTACTACGATGTATGCACGCATGTACATACACATACATACACACACACACATACACACACATACTGCAGACACACCATACAAACATACATATTGACATTTGTAAGCACTGCTACATAAATCCTATTCACTGCAAATTCTATTGCAGTATTCCTTTTCACTAGCCTATTGCTATCTTCTGAAGATAACACACACTGAACGTTTAACATGAATATGCACTTACTAGTGTTTTTAAGTGTGTGTGTGTGTGTGTGGTGTGTGTGTGTGGGGGTGGTGTTGTTGTGTGCACGTGCGCACTGTTGGGGGTTGTGAGTGAATGTGAGGCATGTTTGCATTTCTGTCTACCTGTCTATCAGTGCGTGCAATGTACAGAAGTCAGTGTGTATAGAGATGTCTGCAGCTGGTTAAAATAACCAGGTTGTACAAAACAATTTAAATGCAATGCACAACCCAGTCTGGTCATTGGCAACAAGTCATAATTGTTCCTCAGGGACAACATGCAGTACTTTGACAGTTTGCCCAAAAGCTTCAGAATCCATGCTTTGCATGCTCATGACTGTTAAAGCTTGATCACTTATGCAGTCCATAAACACTAGTGTTTGAAGTGGCTAAGCCCTTGACCCTCCCTAATCAATCCATTGGGAACAATCTACCAGCTACGTACTTGTGATTGCTCACTTAAGGTGCTGCCTTTGGGATGCGGTTGGTTTGGGTTAAGCAGGGGAAACATTCATCTTGTGTAAATATCATGTGAAGCATCATTTTTATTAACATAAATGTTGTGCATTTTGGATTCAGATTGTTAATATTTCCAGTGATATCAGGAACAATGATGGATTTTAAAAGAAAATGGCTAGCTTACCAGCCTACTTAATATAATTGCCATGTAATTTGTTGGCTAAAACACTGGCAAATTAAAGGTGCAACGAGAGGTATCAAGTCATCTGTGATATGTAGTGATTTCGTAAAGGTTAGAGTCTCAATAGATTCCCTACCTTTTATTTGGTAAGAAAAATATCTTCAAATGAAAACAAAGGCGATTTGTATATGTTTATATTTCAATAGAAAACATTGGCTGAATTCTGTATTTGCTCCTATACGAAATTAGAAATTTCACAATTTTGGTACCAAAGAAACAGTTTTCAGCTTAGAAATTTAAAATAAATATTAATTTAAAATAAATATTAAGATTAATAAATATATACAGTTTTCAGCTTAATCCTTTCAGATGGGGATATTTTTGTTAGAAAGCTTTACACATTTTCACATTTTTTAGGGACACCTGTTATTTTGAAATCTGTCGTTGCACCTTTAACTCAAATGTGGTCTTTGTCTGGGTGTTCAACTCTGTCAAGTAAACTTAAATGTGCTCACAATCCCCTCCCCAATTAAGTCCCACACTAACTTGATATGACAACTATCCTTTGTATTCTGTTGTTTTAAAATTTGTGACTCTTTGAAATGAATGTGTAACACCAATTTGTCCAAATACCATAATTATAGGCTCTTTCAGCAAGTAGTCTGTATTTATTCGTTAGCAAAAGACCACAATTCTTACTCTTTGTAGTGTAATTTTTTTATTTTGAAGTACAGACTTGCACAAATACAACCCGGGAATACAATGCACCAAATTAAAATTCCATCTTTTGATTGAGATCTATTTAAACAAAATATCACTAAACATGATATTGAAATACATTTTAATAAGCAACCATTATTTCTCTTTTATCAAGGAATTACAGAGTCTATCATGCAAGGGTATTATGACTAATGCCCTTAAAAAGGATATGTGTGGTATTAACATCAAATACGTAATTTTAAAGAGTGAAAGTTTCTGCAGGTCTAGAGTTGATTTATTGACCTGCATATTTCGTCATGTGAGCGCACCAAGTCGTAAGTGCAGCAGCTGCCATTTGTCAGAAATTCCCATCAAACATACTATTATGCCAAGTCATTTGTCAGTGGCTATTGAAATGGTTCTTCAGGTGACACAGTCACTTGAAGAACCATTCCAAGAGCCACTGATCCAAGGAAAGGTAAATTGAGTTATCGTAATACATGGCAGCACACAGATGTATCACATGGCAGCTATTGCACTTACGACCTTCTTGCACTCACATGACCATTTATTCTCAGCAAGATCATGGTCCAAGGATCACAATGTCAAAAGATCAAAATCACTACCATTGTAGAGATTACCATTTTGGGTGACTCACAGCCCAGGGGTTCAATCATTAGACTACAACGAATCAAGCGAATAATGCGCTAAGGCCTCATCAACGGGATCATGCTCATTTGACGAATAATTAGTATGCCATTCAATGCCCACCTTTACCTCATATATTCTGGGTGCTTTTATGAACTGTAAGTTGTATCATATTGGGCCTAGTGAACTAGACATGCACACACACACTCACACACAGCATATCCTGCTGAGAAGACCGGTGTATCTGAACCAAACCATTGTGCACTTGTTTGGAGAGCATTGGTCCGTGTATGATTAGATGAATTGTATCACAGTGGTGTACATCTGCATATAAACACAAGATTGGGTTTTAATCTCTTGTATGTATCTGGTCTATCCACAGTACTACATTTGAGCTCTTTGGTAGATGCACCGTCTTTATGCCCGTTGCATATGCACCAGCTGTTGTGCACTTATTGATTTTAGTACAATTAAGTGTTGTCTTAAAGGTGCAACGAGAGATTTTGAGGCACCAAAATATTGAGTCATAATAGTAATTTCAAATAGATTAGACACGCAATACAGTTCTTACCTTGTATTATGCTACAGAAATGTCTTAAAAGAGAGAAAAAAGTGATTTTGATTTGTTTATATTTCAATGTAAAACATCTAGGCTGAATTTCGTATTTGCTCCTATACGAAATTAGACATTGCACAATTTTTGTACCAAAGAAACATTTCTCAGCTTAATCTTTTCAGATGGGGATATTTTTGATGGAAAACTTTACATCAGGGCAAAAATCAGAACTTTCGATTTTTTATGGACACCTGATATGTGAAATCTTTTGTTGCACCTTTAATTAAATGAGGGGATGAACTTTCACTATCAGAACAGTGCATGCATTATGTGGATTTGATGTGTAAAGAAATGTTGAATTTTTATTTCATTAAAGCAATATTGGCACATTTTTTGAAGAGCGCCCCCAATTTTCAAAATTTGATATTTTTGCACAGTTACGTTGGTAATTGTCTAGGAAACTATACCTGCGAACGAGAATGCTAAAAAATGCGTATTTATCACAAAATAAGCGATTTTGTAATTAGAATTGGGATCCCAGATTGGACTTAATTAACGGCAAAGCTGGAAATGCTACGTTTATGTCCATCCATGATGAAATAGTGCCACCTCGAGAAAATAACCTCTAACTTGACTTGCCCGAACTATTATGGATGAGCGTAGACACGTACATGGCGCTATTTCCCGGCTATTTCACATTGGAAGGCCGTTTCCAACAGCCGTTGAATTATTATCGGGGATCCCCGATAATAATTATTCTAGTACAAAATTCCTTCGTTTGTGACACATAGACATTTTCGAGCTTAACCATTCACAGGTATAGTTTACTAGCCAGTTACCAATGCAACCGTGTAAAAATCTCCAAATTTTTGAAAAATTGGGGGCGCCCTTCAAAAAAATGTGCTAATATTGCTTTAATTGAATGTTAAATAGGAAGTGCCTGCGAACATTATTTGCTTATGAATATTCATTAGAAAAGAACTCTTGCTGTAATCAGATATCAAATTCAAGTTTAAAGCCAATGATCCAGCTAAATTCTGGATTGTTTGCTAATTTTGTTTTAATATTTTGTTCTGTCAGCTAAAGTCTGTGTCTCAAGTTTGTTTGGGTAGGGATGTGTATCCAAGATTGGGAGGAGTTTGGACCCATATCCATTTCAATTTCATCAAAGTGTACCTATAGCAGATGTGTAGAGAGACTGTCGATTTTGGGTCACATTAATCCAATTTGCCATTCTTTATTTCGCCTAAAAATTTGACCGGTTTAGCCAAATTTGTAAATTTTATTTCCATACGAGGACAGTGGGGGTCTAATTTCCAATAAATTTTAGACCAATTTAAAATAGTGACCCATCTCTGTACCAAAACATCAGTTGGCATCGCCAGGGGGGCAGGGGGAGAAGCGCCCCCCTGTGGAGAATCTTGCCCCCCTCTTGCCCCCTGAAAATTGGAGGTACGTCCTTGTTTGTCAATTTATGTTGACTAAAATTTTCTTTTCTTCCTTTTTAGGATATAAATTTTGTATCAAATGCCATGTGTGTGTATGTTATGCTGTTCTGTCAAGACCTCATATTCACGTGCAAGCTTGCCTTCAGCAATATGGTACTGAAAGATAAAAAATATTCTAATTACAATTAAATTTGTTATTAACGCCTATGATTGTTATAGTAGAGTCATTTTCATGAGAGCCGTGACCACTTTTAGGATCCTTGTTTTTTTCTTGATGATTTTCAAGATGGGACCGATTTTAACAAAAATAGCTTCCTATACACCTCCCAGAACTAACGGCTACTTTTTTTTAGAGAGCGTTTGTTCAAAATGAAATACATCAAAAGTGGTATCTCTGGAACCAGATGAGCTACAAAGAGTAATGAATTGTCCCATTTTCCTCACAATGCTAGACAACAATAAGTTTTGGAGGTGATGATCAGTACATATAAATGCCAGCTTGACCTCTAAATCCAAGATGGCTGCTGATATCCCTTGGAAATTAATATTATATAATATCTTTGCTCCCGATTATAGTAGACTAGACACCAAGTTGGTTTTTTTTCTCCTACTAATTTTTGACATGAGAAAACGCAATTAGAAGGTACTTGTAGCATTGAGCTTTCTGACCTTCCAAATATCAGATGGCGACCAAGATGCCATCTTGAAAATGAGATACTGCCATTTTCTCTGGCAACATTGGACCTAAGGGAACAAGCATTGATGTATTTTATTACGAGTTTTGTCAGGAAAAATTCAACTGGAATAGTGTATACAACATTTGCGTGACCAACCGTTGACCTTTAAAAATCCAAGCATGGTGGCTTGTAGGCCATCTTGAAATTTAAAAAAAATTGTAAAACTATTTGATACCAATTGCCTAAATTACAGATAAATATCCTTTTTTTCTCAATTTTGGGCCATGTAATCCATTTTTTACAACTTAAGCACCATCACAACACAAAACTGTGAAATGTTGTCCATGGGTCCTGTATGTATTAGATGATCCTTGATGAAAATGACTCTACTATTTAATTTGATCCGAACATTTGCAATGTAAACCACCCCTTAGGTGGTTTGAGTATAATTACCGAGGGGGGCACGTAACAGTTTTTTCGGTGATTGGCGGTCCTGATTTCGAAAAACATTAGGGGCCTTGGGAAATGATTTTGTCCCTTCCAACATGGGGTTTGGAATTTGGTTTTGGAGAGATTTTGAAATATTTGTAGGTTTATCTTCTGAGGTAAACATTTCCAATAAGGGACATTTAGAACTGAATTGTGCTTCACTGGGTGATGCAATGGGTGTCTTTAAAGGACACAGGTAACATTTCCCACAAAATACAAATTTCTTAAAAGAGCTCACATGAATAGATTTGGACTTGCATTGAAGGGCTACAAGCAGTTTTAACCCCATGGAAGATTAAAATAGCCACCTCCAAGGGCCCTACTTTCAAGTCAATTTTAGTTGACATTCTTCCAGCCTTTTTTTTTCTTATTTTTCAGTCATTTTTTTTGTTTTAATACTAGTTAAATTTACATACAATTAGTAAATCCAGAACATTGGTAATGATAACATAAATAAGGTGGGCCACGGACCATCTTAAGGGGTTTTTACAGGAAATTACACCACAACTTTATGTGTATTTTCTTATCACTATCAGTTACAACAACCTAGCCAATGGAATACATAATTCCGGAGCATTTGATTATAAATTACTTATTCACACACAAGACATTTCATCTCAGGTGAGGGTGACTACTTAAAATACACACAAACCTGCAAACACCTCAATTTTGACAAAAAAGAGGGCACCCATATGCAAGAATGTGGCAGTTTCCTTTAAAAGATAGTAGCAACATCCATATTTTCTGTGATATGTATAAACAGAAAAATTAAGATTCAATACCGTTTGCTCTACCTTTTTTGCTACCTAACTGACTTCAATGAAACACAAGGCGATTGTCCTAATTTTGCAATTAAAATCATTTTATTTTTTTCTTTTATCAGTAATTTGCTAAATTAGAAATTCACCATTTTTGTACCAAGAACATTCCTCCATCTAAATCCTCTCAGATGGGGATTTTTGATCATAAAGGTTTTAACCCCACGTGCAAAATAGGTGCCCATCCGTGACCAATCGCTGATAAGCGATTCTGTTGCATATAAGCAAGACAATTGCTCGCTCTAAGTGCAGACGAAGACTATCCGAGTGTGAAAAACTGGGTAGACGTTTCATATAGAAGTTCCCATTGATGCAAATGAGGTATTACAATTGATTCCTCCGTCATCGCTGTATGACCTTGCATCAATGGACTTCTTATATGAAACTTCTACCGAATCGGCGATCGTCGTCTTTTCATTACTTTCTACTTTTAACTCTTTATCTCAACAGCATCTTGCTTTTTTGCTCACAATATATGCGAGTAATGAACAAACTCTCCAAATCGCTGAGAACTTCTGTCTCAAAGGGAGTGCCATACCACACGACGCTAGCAAATTGTGTTTTTTAGATTTGCTAGGCATCTTCATGTGTTTCTTGTCTTGAATCATAAAACCCACCCCGCGTTTATGATCACACACCCTACCCAGTAAGAACATGCGATGATGGATGTAGCTATATCCTCATCACACAAACACATAGCCTGACAAGTTGCGTTGTGTTTTGCAACACACAGTGATCCCTGAATTCTTGAGCCACTATACCAGCGTGTACATAGTTGTTGTGTATTCCTCATTTGTCCAAGATTGACAGATGTTGAACGCTATCATGTGATCGAATTGCATTCGGGATTGCATTATATATGGTGAGCATGGCAGTATCTGCCTCTCGTGGAGGCAGGTGACTCTGGATAAGCTGACCGTAGTGAGGTTCTTGACAGGCTGCCCAATACACAACTGGATTGGACCTCAGTGTGAGTCCGTCAATGCTGTTCCATTTGAATTCCTCCTCCACATAAGAGTTGTTTAACTTTCCCTTTAACACCCACCTATTTACGTTATCATTAACCTAAGTTTTTTGATTTACTCGTGGTATGTAAATTAAAAAAAAAAACCTACACAAAAAAATAACAAAAACAAAAAGAATTACAACTTAAAATGAGAGAAAGTACCCCTTCTAGGTTGCTATTATAATATTCATGGAGTAAAACTGTGCAATGCAAGTCCAAATCTATCTAGCTCTTAAGAATGATTGAACTTAAGGAATGTTTCTGACAATGGGCTGGGCCCCCTTTAAGACCCCCCATTTGTCATCTCTCCAGCAGTTTTTAACACCCCAGATGAAGCATACTTTAGTTCTAAAGGTCCCTTATAGAACTAGTTTGCATCAGACGCTAAATTTTAGCCAAATTCCAGCTCCTATGCCTGCAAATTTCTCAAAATTTACTTCCTAAGACCTTATACCGGTACTTTGGCAGTCAAATCATTTTCAGCCCCCAAGTTCATAATCGGGCCGCATATCCCCACCTGAAAACATTAAGTGCCCATTATTATATTTACACACATACACTTAGCAGGATCCTGGACCCAGGTCAAACATCGTTCACCCCCACTATAGGAAAGGTTTGACACCTTTGATAGACGGACCCTCTATATGAATGCTTGGTAGTTAGTACTCAATTCGTGGTGTCACTTTTTCAATAGGGGTCAATTTAAGGTTTACCCGGGTTCAAACTTGTAAAATGCTACAATCTGTTGAAATGTATGCCATATTGCCCGGCTATTCATACGGATGTTCAAAAAATGTATACTTTTGTACCATCTGTGGAACCAGTGGTTTGGATTTATATCGTAAAAATTGCTGACATGGTAAAAAGGGTAATTTGTACAGGGGTCAACCAATACAGAGTTGCTCCAATTTTTGGTAAAAAATGAAGAAGTTCTCTAGCTTAATGTGTCAAAATAAGGAATATTTTGTAGTTTTTGCAATGCATAGTGTCTATATGGACAACTAGGTCATGGGTCACAAACTCAAATTGGTGTTAACCTTCTTTGACCCTTATCTCCGTAAGTAAACTTTCAACATAAATAATCAAAACTATACTTTTTGAGATGCCTCTTTCCTCAGGCAATAGTCCCTGCAAGGATTTTTAACATATAATCATCTTAAAACTTTTACCATTGACCCCTGTACAAATGAGATTGATTTTTTTACAACCATTTTAGTCATTTTTGCCTATAACGAATGGTCGAAGGTGGTATAAAACTGTACATTTTTTAATCCATATGACTAGATGGACCACGTTGCATCATATCAACATTGAAATTGGGGCATTTAAAAGTTTGACCGCACGTGTAACCTATTAAATTGGCCCCTATTGAAAAAGTTATACCAAATTTTTAGAGTACTAACGACCTAGCATTGATATAGACTTGGGTCCAAAATTAAAAAATGGATACCTTTTCCGTTTCACTAGTTTCCATTTTATTTTAATTTTTCAAGATGGCTTCTAGCCCCATCTGGATTTTCAAAGGTCAACGTGGTCAGCAAATGTTTGTATAATACCCTATTCCAATTGATTTTTTCCTGACAAAACTAAATGAAATACATCAATGTTGTTCCTTCGGTCGCAATGTGCCAGAGAAATATGGCAATCTCTCATTTTTCAGATGGCTATCTGGTCGCCATCTTGAATTTTTAAGAGTCGGTACAGTCCCAAAAATGCTACAATTACCATTCTAATGGCTTTCTCATGTCAAAATGTTATAGGACAAAACCCACTTATTATGTCAGTCTCCATAATCTGAGCAAAGATTTAATAATATTACATTTCCAAGGTGATATCGCAGCCATCTTGGATTTAGAGGTCAAGAATGGCATTTTATATGTAATGATCACACTTCCACTAATACATGTTTTGTGCTAGAATTATTGGGAACGATACTATCATTCCATCAATGTAGCTCATCTGGTTCCACAGATATCACTTTTTATGTATTTCACATTGGGCGGCGGCGGCCATTTTGAAAACGCTCTCTAAAAAAGTTAGCCGTCATTTCTGGGAGGTGTAGATGGAGCTATTTTTTGTTAAATTGGTCTCTTGCCAAATCCCTCAAGAAAAAAAGTATCCTCAAAATGGTCACGGATCTCATGAAAATGACTCTACTATAAAAGTTGCGCAAAGTACTCCTTAAAGGGATTAGAACGATAATGCGTGAGAATCGAAAAAATGTGGAAATCATTTTTTAACTTATAAATTCCGGGAAATTGTGTACACATTCCATATAACTGCTTAATGTTGAAACAAACCACCAAATAGATGAAAAAAATGATTTGAGGAAATTTGTCATAACACGTCCTCCCTCAAATCGACATAAGCAGCCGGCCTCTCAAAATCTACACTAAGCAGGTGATTGTGGTTTACACCAGAAAAATAAAGCTTGTAAGGAATCAATAATATTTGTTGGTTTGAGGTCAAACTGTATTGATCATGGTGCACAATTCATGCATAAAAACCCGTGCTATTCACCGGGAAAGCTTTTTCGATCTCATGTCGATTTTTGATACGCACGTTCGAATTACAGAATCTGATAAAACGTACTGTCTTGTCTTTATAATATTACATGGATGGGACACAATGGATTTCAAGCCAACCACTTTCAGGTTATGATAGCATATCCATGCCAGTAACAAAAATATAAACATACAATTTTTTCTTTTTTTGATTTTTTCGATGTTTCGGAATAGCAAATCGCTGCTAATCCCTTTAAATATGACTGCAAAATAAACTTCCTCAGAATACACTTCTAGAAAAGTGGCAAGCATTCAAAAAAAAGACCCTAAATGCCTTTCCATTTGCAAAGAGTGTAATCCAGAAGTATCGATAATGATGGCATTTTAGAGAAAAATTCCTGTGAGAAACTGAAGTTAATGAATTGTGTGTTTGCATGCATTTAAGAGGTGTTTACTAGTGTCAATTTCTATTCACCCGGAATATCAATGGGAATCGGGTTAACCCTCTAAATCATAATTGAATTTTGAGATTTTTGTAGAGAAATCTATACGTGGATTTGGGTTTGGGCTGTGCAGGGGAAAATGCCATTCTGGACAGAAGCATTTTGGTGATGGTGATTGTTGCAATATTGAGTGCATTGGATTTCAAGGAGTATTGTCTTTCTGTTAAAATACACCATGAGTATGATGATAACACATTCCTTAAACATCAATTTTTGACTCGCAGTTTAAGGGTGACTCAGAGATTTTGAAATATATTTTTTTGTGTGGAGTAATTAAACTAGTCATCTAGAACTAAAGATAATCACCTAAAGATCTTAATTCCAAAGTAAGAGTTGAATTGGCAGGTTTCCATTTTTCAATGCAGTACACATTTTGCAACAGAAAAAACGTGCCATAGTTTATAACCTGTGTATAACAAAAATTCTGGCTCCAGAATTTGAACAAAGTGTGATTTTTCCTTATGAAGGACTTCGATTTGAGCGTTAGTTATTTCACACGTGATTAGTATGTGGACCGGCATTATGTATAGGCAAAAACTTGATTTGTTTGAAAATTGAGGTCTCCCTCAACGTGAATCTGAGGTCAAGCCTTTAAGGATGTGGAGTGTGTTTGAAGATGCACATAATGATAACACTTCACATTTTACCTGACCAGAATTGGTTTATTGGGGGCTGCCAGGTAAAGATGTAAGATCACTTAGATTTCCATTGTTCACAAATGTGTGGGATAAGTTCTTTCAACCAAAAAGGGGAAACCTTTACTCTCATCCAGATTGCAATGACAGCTTATCACGAAACTTGGTGCGTGGATAGTGCCGAGACATATGTAACTTCATGTTTTGGTCTCATTACAATTTAAGGCCACTACAGTGATGTTACTCAATCAGAAAAAATCAAGAAAAAACTTAATTCTGTATCCCTAACATATCCTACAATGATACGACCAAAAGCACCTTAATAAGGACAAAATCAGATATTTAATCAGTACTGTCTGTACGGACACTTGATGCAACACGTAATTAAAAGGAGATTCATATCTTCAAAACAATGCTGTTTCTGCCGTTGTCTGATGTCAAATATTTCGAGTGAACAATGATAGTGTATTTAAATTAAAAAAAAAAAAAAACTTTTTATGTGTTAAGAATAGGATTTTTGTGGAAGCACATGATTCTGTGTTGTGGGATGGACTCAATATATTTGTATCATACTGTCTGTACAGACACTTACAACATGTAATTCAGTTGGAAAAAATAACTTATGACAATTCTGTAGACTTATCCTTCATTTTTAGGCTACTCTTGCAAATTTTGAATATTTTGACTCTTTCGGGTAGATCACTGATATGGTCTTTGAGTACATATTGTATATATATGTGTTACTGATTGATAATAAAAAAACAAAAAAATGGTGGTCCATGCTCTATAATCTTTGAATATAGTGAACACACAAGCCGAGAACCACAAATCTAGTACCCTTTCCTAGTATGACCAATATAAATTTACCTAGTTGTAGTTCTTGTTTTATTGGTTGGGCTTTTATGTGGGTGCATTGCCCGGGTGGGGGGGGGGGGGGGGTACTCACATATGATGGATATGGTTGGAAGATCACATTCCAAACCCAGGGGCAAAAGGACTGAAATAAAAAATGTATTTGGGTGAGAGGACAGCGAATGCCCCAAAATGGGGTCTTTGGGCAAGATTTTGCTAAATTTTCTAAAAAAAATTAGGTCCTTTGGCGTGAACATTTTAAACAATGTATCCCACAATAGATAAGGGTCTTTGTGTTACGATGGTAAAGTTTTCACAAAATATTTGGCAACATTTAAAGGTGCTTGTTCCGATTTATGTGGATTGTGTTCTATAGGCCTACTTGATACGAGAGCTTGACACTGCACATACGCCAATCAAGTACCATGGGAATGAACTGCGGTTTTGATGGTAGACGACAAAAACGCATGTTGCAAAGCTCTATTCAAATGCTATGCTAATATTGAGGGTTAACCACTAAAATGGCAGTTTTTTGCTTATATGCTTGGATGAAATGGAATTTGGGGCTCAAATTTCAGGATGACAAGAGAAAAATACGGATTTCATCTGATATCAAAACGATCCTCGTTCCGGGTGGTACAAAAGATGATCGGAACATGCAGCTTTAAGACTATGGGGTCGTTGGTTATAACAATGCTGAAAAAGGGGTCTTAACAAGCATTCATATGGTCAACTTCCAAGATGGCGAGTGCACCTGGGTGCGTTGGTTTGTGATTTTAGGACACAGTTGTGTGTCCATGTGAGTAAAAATTAATTTAAACAAAAGTTTTCCAGAATAAATTAAAACATGCCTAAGGCAGAAACAGCTATTCCTGTTTGCATTCTGAGGCAGGAATAGTTGAAAAAAGAAAATTGCATATCACTAGAAAGAAATCCAAAGTAACAGTTTTTATGGGACCTTAATTATGACATTTAAGTAAAACTCATAAAGTCACTTTGAAATGGCTGTTTCTGCAATTGCCATGCCCTCATGGCAGTAACATACTGAGACCTGAGACATCTGATTTAGTTCGTGTCCCACGGAGGATGAAACTCCGGAGTTTCAAAACTCTGGAGTGTCGATCGGGGTTTTTGCCCGTGTGGGGAAAGTATAGGAGGTTTAAACTCCGGAGTGTTATCGAGGGGTCTAGCGGGTTTTATCCCCTAAAAAAAAAAAAAAAACTAGGGGGTGAAATTCAAACTCCAATAACATCCGGAGTGGTTTTGGAGTGTAAGTGTGTGGACAGCGTCGGGGGATAGTGAGCGGAGCTGACTGCAAGGTCATCTTTTTGAAAACTTCCTGTGTTGACTATAACGCGCGAGTGCACGGCTTCCGTTATGGTGACTTCCGGTCTACACGAGATGGAAGCGGAGGAGAATGGTCAGGGTGATGATTCCAGAGTTTTGGTCATCGGTGACGTAATTTGGAGTGAAGTAAATAATGGATTTAATTTCACCTCTGGAGTTTCAAACCTTTGGAGTTTTTTGGCCGTGTGAACATGGCTATAGTCACATTGTCCCAATTAAATCAGTTCAAAAGGTGCTAGGCCAATTGCCTAAGTATGTTCTTCATCTATTTCCTTCTGCCACTGTTGCCCCCCAGACACACAGTGGTAAACATCCCATGGACAAATTTTACGATTCTGTTTAACGTTAAATGATATTGGCATTTTAATGTTAAATGCAGTGTTCAAAGCAAGCTTGATCTTACAGCCTATGTTAAAGAGACACTGGCACATTTGAAAAATAGTGCACCCTAAAGATTTTTCAAACTCACAAACTATTTTTGCATGGTGTAAAGCTTTATATACATTCGCCCTGCACCTGAAATGATTTAGACAAAATCAGCGTCCTTAAGGTAAACAGAACGTTTTATAATTAATGGTCGCCGGCGACATTAATTCAGCAGACACGGAAACGGTGTTTTGCATATTTCCCACGACATGCACCCTGTATGACCGGTCGTGACCTTTGTGGTTTTGATATCATGAGTACGAATGATATTCATGTAATATGTACACATTTGTTGATTAAAGCTATGAAAACTTACATTAGCCTACAATTACCCGGATGTCTTTAACAATTTATTAACGTCCCTATCTGTTTTGACTGTTTATTTTTAGCATACAATTATCTCTATTCTTCAAACCTAGACTATGATTTGAGAGCAAATTGAAGAATGTCATATTTTGTGAAAATGTGCCAGTGCCGCGTTAAGTATGGAAGAATAATAATTATGTAACTGTTTTAAATGGAAACTTTGTTTGAGTTAGAAATGTTTTTAAATAGCTTAAAGGGGGATGACCCGATTTAATGTACAATTTTTCATCTTGGATAGAATGCCTTCACCCCAAACGCGCAATCTATAAGTTTCACGCCGATATTTTCAACCCTGTTTTTGAGTGAGAGCTAACAACTGTGTAAAATTAATATTGGTTGACCAAAACGGGGCATATTTTTTGCTCATTCACATCCAAACCAAACATCATTAGCCCCAAGATTTTCACAGGGTAAATGATAAAAATAGTAATTTTCCTTTCGTTTGTATCACAATTTTTTATTATACCACTAAAAATATGGGGTCCCTGGAATTGAGGCTATTAGCGAGTGGACATGACCCTCTAACACTGAATGTGCCAAATTTGTAGGGTGTACTGAGGCAATCGCCCAGCTATTTTCTTCAGCTTTATCTCAGAGGGTGTTTTTGAGTCAATCCCATAATGCCACCAGTTTTGGGAAATTCACTTCAATAGGTCATGTGATCCCACAAAAAATCCTATTAACACATAAACACCCGACTTTTGCACTCATTTTAAGTCCACAAGGTGCTTGTACTTAAGGATAACAAGTGTTCAAAAGTTAAGGAACCACCAGATATTTAATGATCAAGCTAAAAAATTCCCTAAGTACTGGCACGTGTTTAGTACAATTACGGATAGGCACACTGCCAATGATTCTGGATTATTCAAAACAACCCTGGCTAATCCTTACTACTCGGCACATCACACTAAGATTGGAATAATAAAAACACACCCTTTATGCCCCACATCCACATATATCTTGGATTTTTTATTGGAACTTGAAATCTTAACACTCCCTGTTTTAAATACTTGTTTTATATTTTTAATCTTGGGCACATGTAGCCCAACAGTAACTCCATTTTTTTTTGTTTTTGTTTATCATGAATTTTATGGTTTTGGGTCATAGATTATGATTACACTGAAATCTAGGGTTAGGATGATGTTAGTTTAAAGGGTTTTTACCGATAGAACTTGAATGTTTGAAAATAGCAGAGCGAAACACGGTGATTACATGTACACAATCAAAATAATAAGAAAATATATCAAATTATTATAGCATTTCCATTTCAAATGAACTTTGATATTGAATGCTCTCTTTGAAAGTCCTTCATATAAAGCCTCGAAAAAAACTGAGATGCTGGAAAAACCATACTGTACCTTTAATGAAGGCCTGGGATGCTTAATGGCCTTTGTTGATCCACAGCCTCCCCCTCTGACTTATTAATTTTTGGTAAAAAAATTGAGATTTTATATGAGTCGAACTGTTTAAATTAGTAATCCATGTGTACATGCAAATTTGGTCAGATCTGTAAGAAATTTGCAAG
>JAMKCH010010501.1:0-28092 GCA_023653785.1 Ophioderma brevispina | reverse complement strand
CAAAAGATTGCTAATTAAGGAAGTTACAGGCCTTTTTAGTGAAGCATTGAAACAACTTTTCTAGACCAATTTTTTTGTGCTGATTACGAAAATGCCGGTTGGTTGCTTTGAAACAACTTTTCTAACCAATTTTTTGTGTGTTATGAAATGCCAGTGCTTTGTTGCATTTGAGTCAAAGGGGGGCTCAAAATGTAAAAAAAATCAAAATGGCCGCCAAAAGTAGCTTTTTTCATAGTGTATGTGTGAAATTAATGTTATTGTTACAGACCCCAAGAATTAGCAAGGATTTTATTCACTTGAGTAAGATTAAGTCATAATTAGCACATTAAAAATTGTAATTAATCTAAATATAATAATAAACACCTTACCTGGGTTGTGTGCATTCAACTGGTGTGTATGTAGCACTTAGAATTCAAGAGAACCGCGGAGGATGTTCTGGAGGTTACTTGAGAATGGGAGATAGGGACTAGCCTAGTCAAGGTGATATGTTCTGGCCATAGGTGGCGGCACTGCTGTATAATTACACAGTCAGTGAGTAGCTGCTTTGAGATCCCAAATCTATGCAGAACATGTGGAATGGTAGAGGCAGTTCCAGACTTATGATGTAATGTACTCTATTAGTAACATGACTCATATAGAGAAGACTAGTCTTCTAGAATGTTTGAGAGGATTATAAAGCCCTGGTGAGAGAAGATTGAGGCAGAGTTTCTTAACCATCTTGCTCCAAGTTATTAGCAGAGTATAATGACACTTAGTTGCTCAAGTTGACAGCAACATTAATCGCAGTCAAATATATTCTTCTGTAGTGGACATGTTCCCAAAAATAGTAGTCTCAGCTCCAGCAGTTTGTCCGATTGTGTAGCCGTGTCCGGTTTTATATGTCGTGGCCTTGAGTATACAAGGATACAAGTGCAGCAATTGTACTTTATATTTAGGCGACCTCCGAGCTTCAGGGATCATTAGGAGGCTGGTTTTCTTCATTAAGGACAAGTCGTCCGTGGAAACGTCCCGCTATTGGAAATTGAAGTTTACGCTGTAATATTCGCCAGGAGTCTATGCAAGTTCTCCACCTTTATAGTAATCTTGCTGCGGCCCGCGTCGCGGCCACACCCAGGTATGTAAAGTTTAGTAGTTCATTAGATCACCACTTTATTATAGATTAATCTTTGATTATTGATGATAACCTAATTGATGTTTGATTGAGATTGATTAGACCACACAATTTTAAAATGAATACTTTGTTTAAAAATTTGTAATTCAAGTTCACAGTGTATTGTCTAGTTATTTCAGGAGTTTGAATCCGTAGTTAGAGGTGGTTTTGGCCTTGGTCAAGGTGACCGTTACAAAATTGGGGGCTCGTCCGGGAAATACACTATAAAAATATAGGAAAATTACGACTTTTTACAAATTTTGAGTGGTGTTTAACTTTGATATCTGTCTCTATATTGGTATGCGTGAAGGTAAGGTTTATACAACGCATGGCGTTTAACACAGAGGAGTTTATTAAAGATGTTCGTGGGAGAAGTTTGATGTGCTTCAAAAGCCAGTATTAATGGAATTGGGCCGGGTCCCGAGTATTATGGGATGGAAGTTAGCCATTCCGATGAGAAAGGAGTTAATTAAAAATCAATGTAACCCATCTGTGAGGAAGATGACTAGAGAAGAGTTTGGAAAACATAGCGGAAATTCAGGATGAGTCAGATATTGCTCTGAAAATAAAACAGATGGAAATGCAAATAGAAATGGCCAAATTGAAATCAGAGAAAGAAAGACAAGACAAAGAAAGGCAAGACAAATTCAATTAGAGAAGGAAAAACTTGGAATTAGAAAAGCACTAAACAACAAACTAGATTCCAATTTACAAATGGAACAAAAAGAAAAAAAGACACGATTTACAACTGGAGGAAAGAATGAAGTTGGCAGAAAATTGAACCAAAACAAAATTAGAACAAGAAATTTAGAAAGGCACATCAGCTCCTCCTCACCCTCAGGTTTTGATGGCCACTAGGAATAATCACATTGTTTCCGACATTTAGGGAAACAGAATTGACATGTATTTTTTGCACTTCGAGAAGATTGCCGAAGTAGGAAGTGGCCTAAAGAGCATTGGACAACATCGCTTCAGACTGTGTTTCTTGGAAAAGCTAGAGAGATCTACTCGTCCCTTTCAATTGATCAGTGTGGTGATTACGAAGTAGTAAAGCATCTATTCTTAATGCCTATGGATTAGTGTCCCGAGGCGTATAGCAAAAATTTCGGAGGCGAAAAAACTTGGGCAGATCAACTCATGTTGAGTTTGCAAGGTTCAGGAACTATGTTGGATAGGTGGCTCACTTCCAAGGAAGTGAAACAAGACTTCAATCAACTTAGGGCGCGTTCCCCCTATGATGTTTTGGTACAGGACGTGGTACTCGAGGCTACACCAACGAGCCCACGCCTTTCCTAGTGTTAACGCTTTTTAAGTGGACTCGGGACCTACATCTGAATCGGGTCCGAGACCACCTCAGGTAGGTAGTCTCGATACTAGGACATGTACCAAATGCACAGTGGGAACGCGTTCGTACATCATAAGTGGGCCCGGCTCACATATCACCGCTGAAACCACTGCCTTGGCTGGGAGCACGGCCTGGTGAGCAAGGACAAATTATCGCCAACAAAATCCCGTATTTTTTCTACATTGAATTCAACAAATATACCCTGAACAGACCCATTTTCTTCCTGAAAGTTTTCGCTATTTGCATCATATATGTCAAAATTATAAACACGGTACTTTGAAGAGATTTTGTTAGCGGGTAAGAGCATCGGTGAAAACGCGGCTTACGGACATCCATAACACGAAAACAATGAGACTTCCGGGTTTACGATGAACGCTGAAAATGGATTTACGGTGACGCGCATCACGCCTATTTTATCAAAATGATCAGAAAATTATAGCCTAGTAGGACGATCTTCTTGTTCGACGCATGTTTTACATCATCTTTTCATCAAGAATCCTATTGTTTCTCATTCAAGTATCAACAGGAGAAACAGAGCAGAAGAATTTTTTGCCAAAAAAAACTAGTGGACGGAAATGTAAGGAACAAACATAGGGTAAGTGGGACCGATACTACATCAGCGTTTGGCACGGGTGAGAGTACTATATCGCGACAGTGAGAACGCGGAATCAATGTGGGCCGAGCCCATTTCTATGTGGACTCAGACGTAGGTCGAGCACACATGTTTATAGTGGGAACACGACCTTAGCAGGTGGTTTAATTTGAAAGCAGTTCAACCAAAACAGGGCATTCATGCCGACATTAAAAACCATTTGGATTGAACGCGATACAAGATTGAAAATTGCAGCAACAATAGCAGATGATTACGCCCTTCACACATAGTTGAGGTTCCAGCAATAGTACGGGTGGGCCGAGTAGGCAAGTCAGAATTACAAGAGTTTTAATTCAAATAGGCCTTACCAAAGTAGATCATTCCAAAGTAATGGTACTAATAAGAGGAAACAGGCAGTCAGGTTCCACCAGTCAGGGGAATAAGGTCCTTCTAGTGCCAAACAAAGTCAGGGAATGGTTTTAAGTCAGATATAACTTGCACATATGCAAGATCAGGTTATGTTATGGCAAGCTGTTGGAAAATTGAGGTGGAAAGCGATGGCCATGAAGCAGACGTCTGCTCCCACAGGTTGTGCTGGTCAATTAGATCACAAGTTAGTTCCCAGGATATTAAACAGAAAGATGCTGAGTCTGAAAAAGGTTTAGGGACGACTTTAACCAATTTGTTCTTGGAGGGTTCAGTGCCCACTGTGATGGCGACAAAGTGAGCCAAAACCTATAAAGATCATGAGTAGTGACACCGTGGTGGGCCCAGTCAGTAATTTTGGCGGGGTCATTGCCCTGTAGTGAAAGTCAGCTCAACAGGGGAGAATGCTTGGATCCAAGGTATAGGTAATGGATGTTCTTAGTGTCCCTCTTCAGACAAGTGAAATGTGAAGTTTGATTTGGTCTTCTCAGGTACATCATCGTTGGTGTAAGGCATGAACTTCAGTCAAAAGGGTTTCAATGTATTAGGAATGCTTTGGCAGGCGGGAAAATACATCCCGAACCAATTGTTACCCACAATCCTGCCACAGCAATAGATAGTGATGATAAGACTAGTTGTCAGTTATATCCAGGCTGTGCAGTTACTAGGAGTTGGCTAGGAAAGCAATGCTTGAAGCAAATAGTGATAGGAAGGAGGAAGACCTTGTCCCAAATTTATATTTAGAGGACACGTTCATGACAAAAGTAGATGAACCAGGGGACAAATTCCCTCTTCAGGGGAGACAGGTTCTCCAACACCAAAGGCAGGCCTTGAGCAAGTGCATATGGGGTAATGATCCCCTGAGTCATAACAAGTTAGTTCTTAAACAGGAGAATGATCCTGCACTCAAGGAATTTAGTCAGAGGGCAGAAACCCTGAAGGAGTCTGAGGACGTTCCTATGTGTTTTTACAAACACAATGGTGTGCTGAAGAGGAAATGGAAGCCACCTGATGCTCCGGCCAATGATGAGTGGGAGTTGTTCAACAGATAGTTGTTCCAAAGGTGTATCATAGGGAGGTCATCAGCATTGCCCATGATAGTCCTATGGCAGACCCATTTAGGAGTTAAGAAGACACATGATGGATTTGAACACACTTTTGGGGCCTACACTTCGAAAGGGTGTTTCTGAATACTGTAAATCTTGTCATACTTGTAAGTCGTTGGCAAGCCTAATCAGAAAATCCCGCAAGCTCCTCTGAAACCGATACCGGCAATCGGAGAGCCATTTAGTAGGTCATAGTTGACTGGGTAGGACCTCTCCCTAGGAGTAAGTCGGGGTAATCAGTACCTTTGCCTATACATGTGTGCTTCTACTAGGTTCCCTGAAGACATACCCTTGAGGAATATTAAGGCGACAAAATCGTAGTTAGTGAAGCTTTGACCAAGTTTTTAACTCTTGTAGGGCTACCTAAGTCAATGCAGTCAGATCAGGGTCATCAAATTTCACATCTGGTCTATTTCATCAAGTGATGTATGAGGTTAGGGATTTAGAAACAGTATCGGTCCAGTGCTTACAATGCCGAGTCCCAAGGAGATTTAGAGAGATTCCACCATACTCTGAAGAATATGATGGTACTTACTGTTTGAATTTGAGAAGGACTGGGATGGGGGAGTTCACTTGTTATTATTTGCTGCAAGGGAGGCAGTTTCAGGAAACCTAGGTTTCAGCCCTTGAGGTAGTTTTTGGGCGTACAGTTCGCGGTCCCTTGAAACTTTCTAAGGAGAAAGGCTTGAAGGTCAAAACTGACACCAACCTTTTGGACTATGTTTCCAAATTTAAGTATAGGCTCAATAGGGCAAATGAAATTGCCAGGGAGAATTTGAAGCAAGCCCAGACCAAAATGAAGAAGTGGTATGACCAAGATGCCAAGAGTAGGGTCTTTAGGCCAGGAGACCAAGTGTTAGTCTTGTTTCCAATCCCTGGACATCCACTGCAGGCCAGATACCATGGTCCTTATATAGTAGAGTCAAAAGTGAATGAAGTTGACTACATAGTCAAAATGCCAGATAGGCGTAAGAGTAGGCAATTATGCCATGTAAATATGTTGAAAGAGTATGTAGGGTAGAAATGATGATGGCAGTGCAAAACCAGTGTGCTCTGTAAGTCCTGCTGATGAAAGTACGTGTGATGACAATCATGAATCTGAAGTTGTAAATAATGTATACAGTGATGACAAGCAGCATGACTATCCAATCAAATTGCAAAATTCAGATGTGCTCAAAGATTTGGATACAAAACTAGGCCATCGTTCAGAAAATCAACAATGTGAAATCAAGCAGTTGATTCATGAGTTTGAAGATATTTTTCCTGATGTTCCTAGTAGAACCACTGCTGCTTACCATGATGTTGATGTGGGTGATTGTGCACCAATAAAACAGCACCCTTACAGAGTAAATCCTATGAAGAAAGAACATCTCAACAAAGAGATAGAGTACATGTTGACAAACAATTTAATTGAATCAAGCAAAAGTGAATGGAGTTCCCCATGTATTTTGGTTCCAAAACCTGATGGTTCCCTTAGGTTTGTGACAGATTTCAGAAGGGTAAATCAATGTTCAAAGACTGATTCATGCCAATAAATTTTTTTTTTTTTTTTTTTTTTTACAAAATTGGAAATTCAAAGTACATCAGCAAGTTTGATCTTTTAAAGGGGTATTGGCAGGTTCCCCTTACTGATCGTGCGAAAGAAATTTCAGCATTTTGCACGCCGGATGGGCTTTTTCAGTATCGGGTTACGCCTTTCGGTATGAAAAACGCACCGGCAACCTTCCAAAAAATGGTAAATCATATAGTTGCTGACATAAAAGGCTGTGAAGCCTATGTTGATGATTTGATTGTGAACAGTCAGTCTTGGGAACAACACATTGGGCAGCTCCATCACTTGTTTCAGAAGTTGTCTGAAAACAAATTGACTGTCAATTTGGTCAAGAGTGAGTGTTGCCATGCCAATGTCACTTATTTAGCCATGTAGAGGTCAAGGCAAGGGTCAAGACTGTGTAAGGCTAAAGTGAAGCAATTGAGAAGTTCCCACACCTAGTACCAGGATAGAAATTCAGAGATTCTTAGGTTGGCTGGATAACAGGAAGTTTTGTCCAAACTTTAGATATTTGCCATCCTTGACCAATTTGCTAGCCAAAAACGTCAAATTTGTTGGTCACAGGAATGTGTGAAATAGTTTCCAGAAAATCAAAGCCATACTGATTAGTGAACCAGTTTGTTGTCACCAGACTTTCAGAACCAATCAAGTGGCCATAGTGCCAGCTGACATAGGGTGTGGGGAGTTCTTATGCAAGAAGGAGAAGACGGAATAGACCACCATAATTTTCGTATTTCTCCAAGCGTTTAACAAGCACCAAGAAATTACTCCACTATTGAGAAGGAAGTGTCTTGTATGATTTTGGCTTAGGGATTTTGATGTGTATCTGGGCACCACAGTGCAACCAGTGCTTGTTTTCCAGATCACAACCCTCACTCATCCACAGGATGGGATGTGAAAAACAAGAATCATAGGCTGGTGAGGTGAAGTTTGACCTTGCAAGAGTACAACTCAGAAATCGGCACATCAAAGGCAAGATAATGTGATGGCTGACGCCTTATCCAGAATAGTGTAGTTAATCAGAAACAAGTAAAGCTTTAAAAGGGGAATGTTAGCATGTAAATAAGCTATGTATATGAAGTTTAAGAATAGTGAGCGCCTTAAATAGGTTACGAAAAGTTGGCTTTTCAAATCAAACTTGCTTTCTTTAAGGGGGAGGGTGTGTTACAGACCACAAGAATTAGAAATGATTTATTTCACTTTGAGTAAGACTAAAGTCATAATATTAGCACATAAAATATTGTAAATTAATCTAAATCTTTGAGTAATTACGTCATAAGTAGACACATAAAATATGTAAATAATATTAAAATAATATAAAATATACTGGTTTGGTGCAAATGGTGGTGTAGTAGCAATTAGAATTCAAGAGAACCGCGGAGAATGTTCTGGAGGTTAGTTGAGACTAGGAGATCAGGCTAGCCTAGCTCAAGGTGATATTTTTGTGTCGGCAATAGGTGCGCCACTGCTGTATAATACACAGTCAGGGAGCAGTGCAGCCCCTATGAGATCCCACCCAATCTATACAGTTACATGTGGAATGGTAGAGGCATTTCCAGACTTATGATGTAATGAACTATATTAGTACATGACTTCAATAGAGAGGCTAGACTTCTAGAATTGTTTGAGAGGATATATTAAGCCCTGGTGAGAGAAGAGGACAGGTTCTAACATCTTGCTCCAAGTTATTAGCAGAATTAGTGACACATAGTTGCTTCAAGTTGTCAGCGACATTAATCGCAGTCAAATATATTCTTCGGAGTGGACATTTCATAGTAGTACTCAGCTCCAGCAGATTTGTCCGATTGTGTAGCCGTGTCCGGTTTGATATTTCGTGGCCTCTGAGTTATCAAGGATAAACAAGCTGCAACACATTTGGACTTTATATTTAGTCGCCCTCCAAGCTTCGGGAGTCATTAGGAGCTGGTTTCTTTCAGTAAGGACAAGTCGTTCGTGGACACGTTCCCGCTATTGGAAATTGAAGTTTCCGCTGGAATATCGCCAAGGAGTATTTGCAAGTGCTGCAACCCCATTTATAGTAATCTTGCCTGCAGCCCGCGTCGACGGCCACACACCAGGTAGTAAGTTTTAGTAGTTCATAACCCTAACGCGCCGAGAGGAAATGGAGGCGAGCCAACGAAAACGTGTGACCGGTCGGAAAGAAAAGCCCTTTTCGTGCATCTGGGCCGATCAACAACTATTTTGCGCGCAAATGAACTCTCATTGGCTTCATTGCATATGGGGTCTTACCGGGGAAATTGACGCGATTGTTGTTCGTTTGGCACTGGGAAGTTTTCCGGAAATGACGATAAGTTTCGTTGCATCTGGGCGTTCTTCCGGGAAAATGACGCGATGTTTTCGTTGCATCTGTGCTGCCGTTATAGACTGGAAATGATGCGATGATGTACACTCCATTTCGGACGGTTTGCCCGCAGAACGCGCAATGCTTTATCAGGCGGGTGACACTGTACAAATGCCCATAGACATTCGATTTCGATGCGTGATAGCACCGCCATTCGATAGCTATGGTTTTAATTAGCATAAAACGTATTCAGAAGTAAACCGGAGCATGACGTAGCATAATAGCGCCACGCACGGACTATGATGTAGAGTAATCGCGCCATCACGACTGGGAACTATAAGCTACAAATTTCATGAAAGATCAGCTCAGTACGCACCATTATTTATTTAGTTCTTATTTATTTATCTATTCCCTGTTTCTATTGCATTTTCACGCGAAGTTCTCGTTGCATCTGGGACGTCTTTCCGGTAAATGGCGCGATGTTTTAGTTGCATCCGGGGCCGTCATTCCGGGAAAATGACGCGATGTTTTTTTTTCGTTGCATTTGACCGTCTTCGGGAAGGAAATGGACGCGATGTTTTTCGTTGGCACGTGGGCCGTTATTGACTTTACGCTAATTATTTCTGTGCCGGGAAAACGGCCGAGATGCAATGAAACGGCCGAGATGCAAAATTTGGCTCTCGTTGCATCTGGGCTGTTAAAAATAACAAATAGATTGCCTTTGCTTGCATTTGGGCCGTCGGCGGCCAAAACGACCCGCGTCCTGGTTAGGTAATTAACAACTTTATTATAGTTTAATCTTTGATATTGATGATACCTAATATTGAGTTTGATTGAGATTGATTTAGACACACAATTAAATGAATACTTCGTTTTAAAATTTGTAATCAAGTTCACAGTGTATGGTCTGTATTCAGGAGTTTGAATCCGGTAGTTTAGAGGTGTTTGGCCTGGGGCAAGGTGACCGAACAAAACTTTTTTAAGAGTTATCCAACATACTTACATACCCTGTCCCTTGAAGCTGAGCCATATGTCCAATAATTGCAAGGTAAATGTTATGTCCCCCATGAACGAAAATTGGGAAAATTCAAAATGGCCGCCAAAATACTATATACCATCTATATATATTATAGAAGGATGTAGTACTCTAAAGTATACATCCTAATGTAAATGTTTTATTCAAATTTATCTATAAATTAAAAAAAACATGTTATGAAAAAAAAAAAGATAATTTAACCCCTAATTATCAAATTTGAGACTCAATTAGGAAAATTTAAGATGGCTGGCAAAATATTATTGCGTGGAGTAATGAGCATTGAATAATGTTCAAGAAACGCGTGCCTTCTGTTAACGTTGATTGTTTTTCTTTGTTCTTATTCTTAATGATCCCAAGAACATGACAAACTAGGAACCCAAGATCTCAAGAATCCAAGACCCAAGTAACAAGAATCTAAGCGCACAAGAACCCAGGAATCCAAGGTCCAACAACCTGGGAACCCAAGTAGCAAGACCCCATGAATCCAAAGGCCCAAGAACTTGCCTGGGTACTAAGGAGTCACAGAATCTAAGACACCAAATATCTACGAATCCAAGAACCCATGACCCCAAGAAACTCCAGTAGTTAATACCTTTCAGTAGTTGACAACTCAAGAATCCCAGATCCAAACAACAAGAACCTAAGAATCCAAGAACCCAGGAATCCAAGGCCTAATAACCTCGTAACCCAAGAATCCAAGTAAAGAGAACCCAGGAATCCAAGGCCCAAGAACCTGGTAACCCAAGAATCCCAGTAACAAGAACCCAGGAATCCAAGGCCCAAGAACCTAGGAACCGAGGAACTCCTGACCCCATGGACCAAGAACATCCAGTAGTTAAGAACTTTTACTAGTTAAGAACTTTCAGTTAGTAGTTAAGAACTTCCAGTAGTTAAGAATCTTTAGCATTTAGTAATAAGTGGTAGGCTGCAGGATGGAGTCAGTAGGTGTAGTTACCTTAAAAAGACCATCAGCAATTGACTATGATTTGTGTATTTTTTTCCAGGAAAGTTCTGGAAAACTGTGTAACCCTCGTAGTGAGGGAATAAAACGTGTCATTGAAGCAACAGAAACCAGAAGGAAGGCAAAAGATACAAAAAGTGTAAGTCGAGAAGTCATTGATCGGCTAACAGAAGCCTTGTCTATTGATCCCAGGCCATCATTAGTGTGGCATAAATCTTGTTACAGTGGGTATATGCATAAAGGTAAACTAGGCAATCTTCAGCTACTGGACCACGGGCTGGAACATAATACAGGTACTCCAGTAGAACAGCCAGGATCTTCAAGTGAAGCTGCGAGATCCAGTCAAATGCACACGCGTCGTAGTGTAGAACGAGTTAAATGGGATTTGTGTATTTTTTGTGCAGAACACAAATCAAAGATAAAGCTATCTTCTCTGATGACTTTTCCCCTTAGTGATGAAATTCTGAAGAATGCCAAACTAGACCACAGGTTTAGCATTAGTTTGGCAGGAGTAAGTGATCTCATTGCTGCAGAAGCTAAGTATCAACTTCAATGTTTGACAGCATTCCGACGAAAGATTGCAAAACTACAGACTGCTTGTGAACATAACAAATTGCCCATGGTATGGCTATGCACAGAGTTGCGCTATGCAGCAGAGAAGGGACAGATTATCAGATTAGATGATGTTTGGGAACGTTATCTGACACTTGTAGATGATTCAGGTGGTGAAATTCCAGCATCCTATCAGAGTCACCGGGCAACATTCAAAGAAAAGCTAGAATCAGAGTTACAAGATTGTACTCTCTTTGTATCAAAACCTGGTGGTCCTACAGAGCGAGAGGCATTGCTGTTTCCTGCCAGGATGTCTGATTTTGCTCTAATTCAGTGTGCATCATCAGCTGAAGATATAGATGATATGCTTACCATGCCACGATATGAACCACAAGAAGATATTTTTCTATCTTTAGTTCATGTTGCCTTAAAAATTCGTGGCGACCTTATGGACAAACCTGGTCATGGAGGTTTCCAAGTAAGCGATGAAAATGCTGTAGCTTGCATTCCAGACAGTCTGCTTATGTTTTTACGTCTCATATACGGGGGCTCCAGGCAACTTGACAGTGATCAATATGAAGATGATGAGGCACTCTTGATGCGAAGGGTTACAAGTACCGCTCAGGATATTATATGGTGTCAGTGGTGGTCAGAAATGGACACCAAAACATATTGGTCTTGCTAGTTCACTTCATCAAGCTACTAGGTCAAAACATTTTGTGGAGCTGTTCCATAAAGCAGGTCACACAATAAGTTATGAACAAGTGTTGCAGTTAGACACAGCTCTTGCAGAAAAGGCACTTGAGTCTATGGATCAACATACTGGTGCTTTAATTCCACCAAACCTTCTCCCAGACAGATTTGTGCACTTCACTGCTGACAACATAGACATACTGGATGAAACTTTAAATGGGAAGAACACGTTTCACGCAACTCAAGTAGCCACATGGCAGCGAGGACCAACACCTGCATTGGTTTTAGATGAGCTGACTCCATCAAAAAATCGAGTCCTGCAGGTACCAGATGCCATGCAAGCACTTACTCCTGCAAACATGCCTGCAAAGAAGCCAAACCCTGTGTTTCCACAACAGGTAAAAGAATCTCTGTTTGAGGAAATGGCTAATGATTCCTGTGCAAGTATGGCAAAAGCTGCTGATATGGCATTCAATCAGGTGCACCACAGTTCGACATCTGAGGCAAGTAGCTGGACAATATTTAATGAGAAACATACATCAAGTGATCCACCAATAACTACCGTTGGATATATGCCAATTATTCAAGCGCCAGCACATGAATATGACACCCTTTTTACATTTGTTAACAGATGCATGCAGGTGTCAGCGCACCTTGGACAAGAGTATACGGTACTGACTGTTGACCAAGCACTTATTTGCAAGTTAATGGAGCTGAAGTGGGGTTACCCTGACAAGCTGAAACAGTTAATTCCCAGATTAGGGGTCTGCATATTTTTGAATTCCTGAAGTGATTGGGGGGGGGTGGGACAGCATATGGCAGGATCGGACTGTGAGCTTGGAATAGAAGCTGGTATCTTGGACAAGGTCAGCCGCAGAGAATATGAATGGAAAGACTTACAAAAAAGCTATGAGGGCACACAAACTGACATGGCAAGGTCTTTGGAGTCTCATTCAATCAAGTCCTTATGGATTATATGGAAGTTGCAGATAAACAATTATTTGACAAGATTTCAAAGATACTTTCATCTACTCAAGTAATGTAGAAGCCGTAGTTTAACCCCCCCCCCCCAAAAACTGGCCCTTGGTACCGCTGAGTTCCGAACTTTGTTGGAAACATTTGAGATGAAACGATCATCAAAAGAATTTCTCTTTCTGGTGGGGATACATGGAACTAGTTGAAATACTACGTTGTTACCCGTGCTCAGTGAGATGGATATGGGATTACATGCATTCCATTTAGATGTATGCTGCCAATGTTCCTGAGATATGACCACTACAACTATGGTAGATGGGGTCCAGTTTACCTCACGACATTGTCAATGTTACCTGCAAGGTGCCAAAAGAATCAAAGATGGAAACTTTGTTGTCAAGCGATCTGGTCGGAAGTTCAATCAAGTGGACCCAGACCATGCACAGGAGTGGCTAAATACCACCAGAAAAACGAGGATTGAGTGAGGAGTGAGGGTATAAAAGTTTAACGACCAACAACACAATTGTGTATATCGTGTATTTACATTTATTAAAAAACATCAACCTTTATGACAACACCACGAAAAATTACATTCATAACATTTTAAAAAGTAAAAAATTTTAAATCAATCAGGCCTCCTTCAGGAAATGTATCACCTGAAGAGTCCTATATCTTGAATATGGTTTCAAAATGGGACACTAATATTTTCTACAATAAGCGCATAATCAATGCACTCAAGTATACATGTTTTCACAGAAGAGCACAATCACAAGGAATAACCGAGGAATCGGTCACCTCTAAAGCAAATAATATGGGTCATATCAAGTATGCCATTACATCGCGCCAAACAATCTCGCCCCTACGTCAAACCTGAACTACCAACAGCTCAAACAGTTGGTTGAAAAGCATGCATTTTCTTATTAGGCAATGAATCCCACAGCATTGCAACCTATTTCTGATATAGCTAGTAACTGAAGCCTTAATATCTGTAAAGGGGATCTCAGTATTTGTTATATTCGATTAATGGCTTCTTTCGCCAATACATAAACCTTTTCATTGCCTTGAATCCCAATGTGTGACTCGGAATCCAGCTAAAAAACAGATTTATTCAATGAGACAAAGTGAAGAATACTTCCAACAACTCAGCAATATAGGGATGACCACATTCTCTGCCTTTCAAAGCCATAAGCACTAGCTAGGGAATCAGTAAATATAATGAAATGGACTCTCATCTTGAAAATTTCAGCTACTTTTTTAATTATAAGGACTCACTTAAGGCCGTCAATTCAGCAGTGAAAATGAAGCATACAGGTAACCTAATCTGAAGTTGATCACGCCGACTTAAAACAGCAGCAGCAGCACTTTTCCAAAACCTTCGACCCATCTGTATAAATAGCTCGATGCTGATGATAATTAGCCAAGATCATTCCAAAGTTAGCTTGAAAAAAAAGATCATCAGTTGACCCTTCTTATATTGACATAAAAGTTAGGTCAATATCAAGTTCAACATTGTCCAAGGAGACTAATAGAAAAATCAAATGAAGCAATGTTAATCAGCATTAGGACACACCTGTGAAAATCCCCCGTTTATCCGGATTCCAAAAGATGGAATAGCATTAGATTTATAGTATAGAAGTTGGTAAATTTAGGAAAAAAGGTGCTCTCATGGGTTGGGATATCAGCATTCCTTTTAAGTTTTAGGCATATTGAAGAGCTAATTTTCCAATCTTAGATGTAATGGGTTCATCGCTTCGACATATAGCTTTGCATAGGAGAGGTAGAAAAAAGCACACAAGCATAGTCGAAGACCTTGATTTTGAATAGGTTAAGCTTTTTCAAATAGGGAATTGCGAGGCAGAAATAAACAATGAAACCATAACCCAATTTTGATCCTACAAGGATCTATAAAGGCGAAGCAAAACGAGCGTTCTGCACCCCAGTCCATCTTAGAAAACCATTTTAAAAGATTCAGACCTTTTTGCCATCTCTTCCCAAATAGTCGATATGAGGCTTTGAAGTTCAATTACTGTCAAATAGTAAGCCCAAGAATTGTCTGTGAAACGACCGGAATAGGAGACCCATTCAATTTTAATTTTAGGTCAAGGTGAAGACGTTTTTTTTTGCAAAATGCATACCAAACAGTTTTAGTTTTAGAGGAACGGAAACCATTTTCATCTGCCCACTGTTGAATCTTATTCAGGCAATTTTGCATTTGTCTTTCATAGAAGCATATTTATGAAGAATAGGAAAATAGGAAAATCATCTACACAACCACAATGACCCTACATTACTGCATTGACCACTTTGGAAATACTATTAATTTTCAAAGAAATAGAGTAACAGAGAGAATACTACCCTGTGGAACACCCATCTCTTGATTATATTTGATAAGAGGTTCCCAAACGAACCCTAAAAACACGATCTGTCAAAAATCTTAATAAACAAAGGCATTTCCTTTAGTCATAAAATAGGCAAATACTTCAAAACTACAATATTTCCAAGTAGTATCATAGGCCTTCTCTAGATCAAAGAATACCGACCCAAATGATGTCCTCTAACCAAACCATCACGAATAAAAAGATTCAACGACTAACAAGTTGGTCAATAGTACTACGGCCCTGCCGGAAACCCCTTGACACTTAGATATCAGTCCATTTAACTTTCAAAGAAACAAACAAGACGAGAATTAATCATCCTCTCCATGGTTCGGAAAATGAGGAGGTGAATAGTTGGAATCACAAAAGGACCAGTGGTTATGGGTGAAGACACAGCTTAAACACCTTGGTGAAGATCGTTCATAGCAGAACCACGATTTATCCTAGGCCCACATCCCCACTCTACTCCCCCCTAATCCCCCCCTCCCCCCCCCCCCCCCCACCCCCCCTACACACCCCCCCACCAACCTCCCCCCTCCACCTTATCCCCCCTCCCACTTCCTCTCCCCCCTTATCATATCCCCCTGCCGCCCCCACCTGCCCCACCTTCTCTCCTTTTCCTCTCCCCTCTTCTCTCTCCTTCCTCTTTCCCCTGAAAAACCTGTAGAAAAGTCTCTGTAGGACCAGAAAGCGAAACAATGCTCCAACATTTTGATACTTTGTATGCAGTGGTCAAAGAAAGCAAGGAACAAAAGGGCCAAAAGAATCAGGACGGTTGACGAAATATTCTTCAGCGGACTTATAGCAGCCTATGCAGCTGGACGTGACAATTGACTTGGACAACATACTAAAACACGAGCTAATGCCTGTTCCACTTTTCTGGCTAATCTGATGGCGTCTAAGAATGGGGACAAATACTTAATGGCTGATATTCTCACATGTGACATTGAATGCCCTGAATCAATTAAATGAAAGGTAAATAGCATGTCTAATTAATAGATGGTCGGCACGTGTTGTTGCATTGGTAAGCCATCAAATGCAAAACATGTGGAGATCTTGCCAGCAAAAATACATTCCATCAATGACGATCTCAGAGCTACGGACGAGGTCAAAACGCAATCTTACCATTTCATGCTATCACAGGATGTGATACTACTTCATATCTATGTGGACACAGCAAAAGGTCTGCTTGGAAAGTGTTTACTGAGCATTATGACCTCTTGGATGGTATTGGGCAAGGTGATCTAACGCAAACTGCTATTTCCTCAGCGGAGAAGTTCATTTGTCATTTGTATAAGTCTGATGCAGACTCTGTTGACGCTACACGCACTATGATGTTCCAGAAATCTTTCAAGCAGGAAGCCTTGCCTCCTACAAGCGATGCCCTTCAATTTCACATCATGCGAGCTCATTATCAGTCATTGGTATGGAGACAAGCCGACTGTTGTGTGCCAAACCTTCCAGATCCTGTACAGATGGGCTGGAAACGAGATGAAAGTGGCCTGAAAGCACGCCTAATGAATCTAGACCCTATCCCCAGAAACTTGAAATTTTAAATTTTTTACTGAGTGCAATTATACAGCCTGTCTAAAAAAAATGGTACAATCAAAAACCAATTTTATTTCAATATTATATCTCAACATAAGTATGTCATTTTGTAATCACATTAAAGAGAAAAGACCAAGCTTTCCAGTATTTTTTGTTTCATCTCATTTGCTTGTTTCAATCGAGAGATAAGTCCAGTTTACTGCGAAACACAAAAATCAAGTGTGCCCCTTTCTGATTGAGTGAAAACGGTGAAAGAATTAGTTAACATAAGTTATTATCACATTTGAACAGATAGGAAATTCTTTAAAAAGGGATTATCTTCATAAAGAAACTATAAAAGATATAAAAACAGTTACATAATGGTGTAAGTTATGACGATCAGTAAGTTCTGGCTTTAAGATAAAGTGAATAACATTCGACATACTATGTTTGTTAGAAGAGAACCGTGAGCATACAGCAGTTTTTATGGTCTTGAAGTATCATGAAACGCAAATTCCTATCAACACCTTGATACTTTGCTACGGCGGTCCGGTAAGTACGTAATCCGGTTTCTAAAATTGAAAAAAAAAGTTGGCATAAATTGAAACCAGTGTTTGAAAATTCTCAAGACTGGAATAATACAGAAAGGCATTGTGGGAAAAAGGGATGCGGCCCGTAACAATTGTGTGTTCACTTTTCCGTGTCTGCGAGCACCGAAGTACCCGACATAAACGTTCAATTTTCTCGCTAGGTTCTATAAGGTTCAGACCAAATTACGATACATATTCAAAACAAAACATAGTAACGGACCATCTGATTAAAAAAATCTCCATAGAACCCCTTCGTTTTCTGAAGATATTTGAGATTTAGTTTCATTTGCATACATTTGCTATGACGGACTGATAATGTTATCTCTCGCGCAGTACTAATTTAGATAATATAAGAATGAATGTTCTCAGTCATCCAGTAGTTAAAAGTCAAATAATTGGAAATTAAATCAAATACTGGACTCAGTACTGACCAATCCAGCGGGTCAATCACCACCAGTTGAAGCCTAGAGGTTCTAGGCGCAACGTCGTGCAAACAAAATGTGAGTCCAGTATTTGATTTAATTTCCAATTATTTGAATTAGATAATATCTTTCGCAGTCTGTGACAGACTACACCGTGGGAAATACTTACCGGACCGCCATAATACTTTGCTTCCAAATTCAAATTTTTATTGACTTCAACAATTAGCATGATTAGTAAATGCACAAAGATAGTGCAATATTTTTAACCATTTCTTTGGATTTGGGGTGTTTATTTTGGTTGCAATTACATTCCTTCTCACATGATTTTAACAGATACCAATTTTGTAATGAATTCAAAGCTCCATTTCATTGATGTACAATAAATATTTGTATTGCTTATTATTTATGAAAAGAAGATATTTATCATTGAACTTATTATGTTGACTACTAAAACTTGTGTCGATAAAACTAGACTTCCTTTGTTTACTTTAATCTGGGTTTTGTTTCTTTTGTCAAGTTGCAATCTTTTGTGAGTTTCAAGACAGCATGGCATAACTGCCCGAAACAACTCTGCTTATGCATTAAAGTGGCACAAAATCGATTTTGGTGTATCGCAGTAAATTGATTATATCTCTGACAAAAGCATAAGATAGAACAAACACCATTGGAAAGCCTGGTTTGTTCTTTAATATTATGCCAAGTAAGAATGACTTATTTTGAAATTCCATATTTTTTTTTCTGATTGTACCACTTTTTTTAGACTTTCTAAAGTGAAACTTGGTAAAATCAATGCATACCAAAGGGGGTAAGTATATGAGTATATGACAAAGGCGGTAAGTATATTATGTAACTACCCAAGGTCCATTGTATCTAAGTATCATGAAAATGTGCACACATATCTGGAAACAGCAGGCAATTACATTTAGGGTTAACATTTGTGTCAACTAGAAAATACTTGATTTAAAGTAGAGCTGATTTAAATAATTTTTTTCCTCTTTTAATTTTAAAAACATATCAAAACTTTATAAAAAACATACTTATTCACTCTGTTATTACACACACACACACATACACACACAATTATATATCATCTACACTTCCGAGGACATTAAAGGAACCACATCCTCAGTTGTAAAGGCATGCACAGAATAAAGCTTATTGACTATATATTTGTTCAAAAGAATTTCTTTCCAGTTGGGACCTCGGAAGTATATACAAGCATATGCGTGAGGGTGCATGTACACACACACACACCCACATACACAGTTAATTTTACCTTTGTGTTATCACCAGCATGTATGACACACCTGTCCATCACATTGTTCAGTCGTATGTTTTGTTCTAGCGCCCTCACAGCATGCGGGTTCCACTCACAGGCATGCACCAGAGATGCATTGGCATGAACAAGGTATGGAAGAGTGAAATAACCAATACCTGCAAGAACAGAGAATACAACACTTTTTCTTTCAGTAAAGATATGCTTCCTACATGAAGTGGGTGTGGCCATTTAGTGACACCGTGACACTAGTGACCCTGATAAATTTAGGAATTTAATGGAATAAAGTGCAGCATCGAATGCACTTTATTCCGTTAAGGCTGCTAAATTCATCATGGTCACTAGTAACATGGGGTCACTAAATGGCCACACCCCCTTTTAAGTACTATAATCAATATATACAATACACATTAATTTCACTTTATACAGGGTGACCCAATAAAGACTTTACCCAAAATGAAAGTGATATTTTTCCACTTTTTTTTAATTTGATATCTGTGGATGTTATTTTATCATAAAGAATGGGTAATTGAGCATCTTGCCTGAAAAAATTGTTCATTTTGATTGAGTGGTTCTCAAGATATGGTCCACTGAACAATAAGTCAGCAAAACAGACTTGTCCACAGAGCATCATTTTTCTTAGGCATGGAAATCCCCAATGCCCAAATTAGCACAACTGCATGCTATGATTGCAGATTTGAAAACAATGGATTTGGGCATTGGAGATTTCGACATGCGCCTCTAGCGATCCTGGTTGAGGCCAGTGGCGTAGCCATCTTTTTTTTCATGGGGGGGGGGGCAAAGGGGGGGGGGCACAAAAAAAAAAAAAAAAAAAAAAAAAAAAAAAAAAAAAAAAAAAAAAAAAAAAAAAAAAAAAAAAAAAAAAAAAAAAAAAAAAAAAAAAAAAAAAAACCCCCCCCCCCCCCCCCCCCCCCCCGGCAACACCACTGGTTGAGGCATCTTTGACAAAGACTAGGTCATGGTACCAAATATTGTTTGAGTTGAAGCAAACAAGCGAAACTTTTGAAATTGGGAAACTTTAACAAAAAAATAACCTATTTGGCCCAACTCCTATGTGCCCTAAGCTTACCTCTTTAAGGCCACCCTTTCCTTCTAACTGCTGATCATTGTTGCCAAGTTTGGTTTGAATTTGAAGTGATACTTTTGAAATTTCAACTTTTCAAACTTTAATTTTTTCAAACAAAATTTCAATTTTGAACTTAATTACAAAACTTTAACTTTATACCTGGGAACCTCAGCTAGAAGTAGCCCAGATTCGCTTCAGTGGTTTCATTGTTTTCAGAATTATGTGGTGTGTATAATAAGTACCCACTGGATGTATGTAGAAGTAGTAAACCAAACTTTTAAATCCGGCTTTGTCCCCGCTAATAGGGGTGGTCGGATTCACCTCACATTCCCAGCAATATTGCTGTGTGAGGATTTATTGGAGCAAAAGATAAATGACCGGATGCCCTTCCTGACGTCAGTATGCTGGATGGCTGCTATTAGCTCTTCTTTTTAGTTCTACCAGGATAACCACCTACCCTCCTCATTGGATTTCCTTAGAAACCCGATGGGTGACAGTTTAGCTGCCGACAACCCGGCCAGCCACTGACAGGTAGTACTGGTTACCAGGATACCAGTAGCAGGCCCCAAAAGAACCAGACTCCTGTCAAAATGGTTTATTGCCATTTGGTCTAATCCCATTTGGTCTAATAGCCATTTGGTCTAACTTCAATTGGTCTAAACCCATATTGTCTAATACCAATTTGTCTAATAACCATTAAGTCTAACATCCAATTTATCTAACAACCAAAATGTCTAATAGCCACTTGGTCTAATGCCCATCTAGTCTAATGCCCATTTCGTCTAGTATCATTTGGTCTAATAACCACAAACACCATTTAGTCTAATTCCCATTTGGTCTAATATCCATCTTGTCTAATATCCATTTGGTCTAATATCCATTTTGTCTAATATCCATTTTGTCTAATATCCATTTGGTCTAATGTCCACCTGGTTCAATATCTATTTGGTCTAATACCCATTTGGACCAGATTGACATTAGACCAAATGGATATTAGACCAAATGGATATTAGACCAAATGGGTATTAGACCAGATGGATATGAGACCAGATGGATATGAGACCAGATGGATATGAGACCAGATGGATATGAGACCAGATGGATATTAGACCAATTGGGTATTAGACCAAATGGATATTAGACAAAATGAATATTAGACCAGATGGGTATTAGACTAATTGGCATTAGAACAAATCGGTTATAGACGATATGGATATTAGACGATATGAGATTTAGACCAGATGAATATGAGACTACATCAAGGCTTGTTGTGCTCAAGTCCTACTGAAATCCATCAAAATATGTTGATGTGGTGACCAACGTACAGCTGGGTTAACATTTGGGTTATTAAAATAACCCCAAATGGGCCTTGCATGACTTTGACTCCACATGTATTGGGGTATTTTAACAAGTGCAATTCTATCCAAGGCTCACTGTGTTGAAATTCCATTGAAATTCATCAAAGTATGTTTATTGGTACATAAATGAATTACTCTATGGTTAACACTTTTTTACTAAACAATTAACCTTAACTCCACTGAATCTCAAAAGTTGACAGAAAGGTGGTGACGAGCTGGAAACCTTGCTAATTTTAGAACTAAAGGCCTGAGAAGTGTATACGGTTTAGCATGCCCAACATATTGGTGCAGCCCACTGCAGTTTTGCACACTTTCTGAAAAATTACAATGGATTTCACCAAGCTGGTGAAATCCTATCTTATCTTAAAGAGACACTGGCACATTTGAAAAATAGTGCGCCCTCAAGATTTTTCAAAATCGGTATTTTTGCATGGTTGTAAAGCTTTTATATACAAAAGCCCTCACCCGAAATGATTAAGGCCAAATCAGCTTCCTTATGGGTAAACAGAACGATTTTGTAATTTCACGTCGCCGGCGACACTTAATTCAGCAGACGACGAAAATTGCGTTTAACACAAGAACAGGCACGTTTCCCACGCTATGCACACTGTTTGACCGGTTTATAAGCTTTGTGGTTTTAATATGAGTGAGTACGAGTCAAAAATATTCATGTAATATACACATTGTTGATTAAAGTTATGGAAAACTTAAAAGTTGGCCTACAAATTACCTGGATGTCTTTATCCTGATATCAATGTCCCTATCTGTTTTGGGGTATGTTTATTTTTATGTGTAAAATATATCTCTGTTCTTCCAATGGCCTAGACTATCATTTGAGAGCAAATTGAAGAAATTTCATATTTTGTGAAAATGTGCCAGTGCCGCTTTAAAGGTGCATTTTGTGATTTTAGCACCTTCTCCTTTGTTTATGGTTCACTAGAGAGCCTTGAGGAAGGCTCATTCCCAAAACTTCTGTTGATACGACAGGCCATTGTGCTGTAATTTCTGCCTGTTTATAGATAATACAAAACTGTGAATTTCTTGCAGAGACAATTAAATCATCTTGTCAGATTTACTACACATACACTGCTAATGCTAAAAATTCAGATGATACAAAATCTATAAACTAAAATCATTTTTTTTTTCAGTTTAGTCCAATTTTTAAACTCCTTAATTTGGAAAATCAGGACCTCGTGGAAAGCCCCACCCCAGCCAACTCTAGATCTTTCTATATTATCATAAACATGATAGGCGGTGACCAGAGGGTGTCTTGAGTCAATCCCACAATACACCAGTTTGGGGAAATTTCACCTCAATAGGGTCATGTGATCCCACAAATATCCTATTTGTAACACATAAAAACCCTGACTTTTACGTTCACTTTAGCCCACAAAGCGTTACTACTTAGGGAATTTTTAGCATAATCAAATCATGAAATGTGCTGTGGTTCTTCAACTTTAGGAACACTTTTTATCCCTGACATGTGTTTAGTATGATACAGTATAGGCACATTGCAATGCATTCTGGGATTGATTCAAAACACCCTCTGGGTGTTGACCATCCAGCAGCCACCTTTGAAATCCCTAGTCTTCTATGGGTTAACCCCCTGGGGTTTCACACCACTAAATACTGGTCCTATTCGTTCCTGTACAAAATGGGCGAGATGAAAACGCCATTTTCTCCTCAATGGAGCATCTCAGACCTTAAAGCTAACATTCTCCTTGAAGATCATCATATCTCCTATCCAATCAATCATGAAATTAGGGTAGTTATCCCCAAAATTTTCGGGGTACTGGACCGTGAAGACTAGCATGCACCGTGGACCCTGGAGGTCACAGCACTTTTTCAGTCAGGTGTTCCCTGTAAGAATACGGTTAAAATTGGTTTGTCGGATCAAAATAACATATCAATGACAACCGTTTTTTGATAATCCTACAGATTTTATACTTAATATTGATAGCAACCATGATTTGCAACCCAGATCTCCCCATTTCTCTCAGTTTTCAGGGTATACTTAGGCGAGGGTAACCAAAAAAACCCACTTCATTTGCAGTGGGGGCTGGACTTACCTGTTTCTCATGTTATTTACTGGTGTGAATCCCTGGGGTCTATTGGCCAATTTTATTGGTCAAACATTGAATAATTCCATGAATTTAGCCAATCAGACAATGGTAAGAAAATCTTGAAGCTTTATACAGATATAAAGATGATCCATTTTGATTGGTTACTCAGATGTTATATCATGCTATATCATGTAATGAGCCAATCAAAGAGGCTGTAAGAAAGGTGACAGACCTCAGGGGGTTAATGATAGATAGACATATTACCTGCATAAAGGTCAACAACTGTTTCCCCTTCACAGTTGAAAGCACCCACTCTCAGCTTCTCAGTGATGTTTCCAGATGAGAACATGCAATGCCTTATGTCATAGGTGTACCTGAAAACAACAAGCACATTGGTTATTACTGAATCAATGTCCAATCTTGGTTTCAATTGACAATGATTTAAAAGGCACTAGCAGTGATTTGCTAAATCAGAAAATAAAAAAAATTTCAAAAATTGGATAATTTTGTATGGTCTGTAACAAGTACTAAAAAGTAGAGCTATCGTAACTTACCCTGCATTTGAAATTATAGTCCAACAGAAACTAATAAAAAACGTAATTATATGGTGAGTAATATCTTTGAGTACTCTGCAGTTTTCTTACTTTTTCGTCATTGTTCAGTTGTAAAAATAACATAGTGGGAATTCAACAGACTTATATGTTCACGGTTTTCAACTATTCCTGTTAAATTTCAAAAATATTTTGACTTTTTGGATGAATAACTGATAGTATCTTTAACTTTTATAGGGATGCTGCATGAGAGTTTGTTTTGATTGCTATAGCTCCATCATGCCATAAACAGATTTTTGTTCATCGTTTTGTGCCGTGTTAGTATATACGCTTCAAAGCAATCACAGCCGTTTGAAGCTACGTAAAGTTGGCTTGTGTGATTCATAAGCAAGATAGTTGTGTTAGAGCATTATAGTTAGCTTTATATGATACCTATGTAGATCCTTGTCATTTGATTGTAGAATTACGGTCACATGTCATTCAATAAAAGATATTACATGCATACATTACATACCATGCATTTTTGTTCCATTCGGTGTGCACTTCGTTCCATACCATTTTTGTTTTATCGCATGCCTCATGCGTCTTCACAAAATGCAGGTCACCTAATATAAGCACTTAGGGAATTTTACCGTGGTAATGATGCAGCATTATGATCAGTGCACTGGTATTGAAGAGAATCTTGGAAATTGCAAACCTTTTGTAGACCATGTTGTAGATGTTGCTTGCATATTGGGACATGATCCTGTTTCAGTTTCTGCCCAACAAAGACATTGTGCAGCAGGTTCTACTTGGACTATCCACAGAGGTTTGTTCAGACCAAGTTTAATAGCAGCAGCACATGCTACTAAAACAAGAATTATGCAGTCTGTTTTAAAGAGACACTGGCACATTTGAAAAATAGTGCACCCTCAAGATTTTTCAAAATTGATATTTTTGCATGGTTGTAAGGCTTTTATATACAAAAGCCCTCACCCGAAATGATTAAGACCAAATCAGCTTCCTTATGGGTAAACAGAACGATTTTATAATTTAACGTCGCCGGCGACGTTAAATTCAGCAGACGACGAAAATGGCGTTTAACACAAGAACACGCACACCGTATGCATGTTTCCTTCCCCACGCTATGCACACTGTTTGATTAGGCTATAACCGTTGTGGTTTTAATATCAGTGAGTACAGGTCAAAATATTCATGTAATAGACAACTTTGTTTTTTAATTTAGAACTTAAAAGTTGACCTACCAATACCTGGATATCTTTATCCTCATATCAATGTCCCTATCTGTTTTGGGGTATGTTATTTTTATGTGTATCTCTGTTCTTCCAATGGCCTAGACTATCATTTGAGAGCAAATTGAAGAAATTTCATATTTTGTGAAAATGTGCCAGTGCCGCTTTAAAGGTGGTCCTCACAAATATTGTTATATTTGAGGGTACATGTGGTGCAGTGGATATGAGGACCGACTCCTGATCTGAAGGTCATGGGTTAGAGTCCTGCTGCAGCCAATGTGTTGTGCACTTGAGCGAGGCACTTTACCTCGCTTGCCTCTCTCTACCCAGGAATGAAATGTGGAGCTGTTACAGGGAATATCACATCTAAGTGCTAATATATAGGTAGTGCGCTAGTTGGTCTGGCAGCAAACCTTAATGAAGCGACATGATTTTGACTATTTCCTGATGACAGCGTAACAATAATGGAAGGGGGCTTTGAATGCTCAGGTAAAAAGCTCATTCTTAAACAGCTGTGAAAATGTAAGCAATTTCATTGGCTGATGCCCGGGTTCAATTCGACATTTGAACCCAGGAAGTACAGTATGCGCTGTGTCACAGTGTAACTTCCCCGTATAGCGTCCATAAAAAAGTCACCATCTTTGTTTGCGATCCCACAATGCATTGTGTGACAGCCTCGTGCAATCGTGTTTATTATGACCACCATGAAATGCATTAATAAAATGCCAAAACGCAGCCGATTGCTGATTGGAAACGTACGGAATGCGTATTTTGTTTTTTCTAAACTGAACAAAATAAGGTTTCAGAAGTTTTAAAGTTCTTATTTTCACTTCGTTTCACGGCCTAATTACTGTGAAATCCGAGCCAGGCAGGGTAGGCAGCCAGGCGCTTCCGGCTGTAAACAACAATCAATCGCCGCTCAGCTGATTGCGGTCAAGTGTCAACGCTCGTGCTCACCAGATTTCGCTACCGCATTTTGGAAAATGAAACATGTTTGGCAACTCAGTACTATCTAAAATTTATTCAGCAGGGCAAGACGAAAGTTTTCCTTCCCCTCTCGGTGTTTCCTGGAATGTGGCAGATAAAGTTTTGTTTTTCGGTAGTGCAAATTTCAAAGACTTTCCTCTGGTTTATAAAAGCAATGCACGCAATGGTAAAAGATTTACATTTACGACATCGTGTAGACTAAAGACCAAAATTCCACGGGAAAGCGTTGGACTCTCTGCATTTTCTAGAGAAGGAAAGGTGTGTACATTTGGAGGTAGCCCATTGGAAGCGACCTGGGCAACCTTCAACAGACGATTTTTACACGGAAGTTTACGGGCAACTATTTTTCATGGACAATGCCACTCAGCTTAGATGTACACCGTCACCCCGATTTGGACATACTATGACTGGATGCATAATGGTGCTGCAGTCATTTATGGAGGGCTTGATGCCGAGGCATTATGTTTTCCGGCATGTGAACACTAACCTTTTTATGTACAATCGGACACATGGACACATTTTCAAACAGATTTGCCACCCACTAGCATATTATTCACACCCAGTACTGCCGGTGGAAGAAACAATGTTGTCATAATTGGTGGACTCCAACTTTCACAAAATCGTATGGTCAGACCAGGAAATGTGGATGTATTTCAGTTGTGGACCAAGGATTCAACAGATCAGAATCAGTGCAGACCTTCATATATCAGGCCATAGTACTGACCACCTGTATTGTTTTGGGGGTTGAGCAAATTCAGCCAAGCAGATGTGAACCATCCAACGGATTTGTGAATTCACATGAGTGGCTTGTCGAGGATGTTGTTGTGAAGCCGAAACAATTCCATGACATTTCAGTTCAAGACTTGTTGTAAAACTAGACATGTGGGCCTCTTATTTTTGATTATCCCTACAAGGTCGGTGTGGAGATTTAATGATATTCCACATCGGACGAGGACCTTTTATTTCAGAAACCGAGTCTTAGATATATGGCTACGGAAGAAGTCAACGAGGAGGAGCATGTTGAACAATGACATTTCAGTTGAAAATGATACTGACAATTTGGATCCCAGAGTTGAACTAACTGGTACGATCTCAGAATCCTCTAGAGGACGGAAAGCGAGGACAATGAGATGAAACCCTCTTTTGCAATGCGGATGAATTGCAGTTCCAGAAATTGACTGTAATGAACAAAACAAACTCAAATGGGTGCAATGTAATGAATGCATCGATTGGTTCCATGAACGATGTATAGAAAAAAATATATGTCCCCATGCGATATGTTGTAAATGCCTCCAATAATAGAATCCATGCATACGTGTGTGAAGTTTTTGATGAAAAAGATTCATTTAATATAATATGTTAAAAGCAGTGAAAATAGGGAAATAATTATGCAAGCCACCTTGCTGGTGCAGGGGAGTTACTGGGTTTGGCCATTTTGTGACCCACTGACCCACCGATGAATTCAGCAAACTTTACAGAATAAACAAGGCAAACTCTATTTACGCGATGCGTAAAATAGTCCCCGCCGAATGCCGCGATCACTAACATGAGGGTAAAATGCAACTACAACACCCCACCCCCTCCCCAATACCACGCAAACCCCAAACCCCCCCCCCCCCCCCCCCCCTCCCCAACACCACGCAAAAACCCCTCCCCAACACCCGCAAACACCCATCCCCTCCACCCACAGCCCACAACTCCCAAACACCGCGCAACACCCCACCCCCATCCCCAACACCCCAACTCTCCCAAACACTCTGCAACACCCCACCCCCTCCGTACACCCCTCAAAACCCCAACCCGCAAAACCCCCACAACCCCCCAATACCCAGTAAACACGCCTCACTCCACAACACGCCACTCCCTCCCCAACACCCCGACACCAGACCCATCCCAACACCCCGCCAACACCAGACCCCCTTCCAACAGCATGCAAT
>JAMKCH010010500.1:0-40713 GCA_023653785.1 Ophioderma brevispina | reverse complement strand
CTAATAATTGAGTTTCAAGGGCCTTAACTTTTTTATGGTTGCTGTTATCATAGACTATCTAGTCATGACGAGTTTTGTGTAGTGAAAGTGCCATTTAAGCCAAGATACACAGACAGCTTCTGCTCTAACTTTACAGCTGCAAAGTGGCTTAAATATTCATTATTTGCAATAAACGTTATATTGTAGGCATTCTTGAGAGTCTTCTGCATCATGTGATAATCATTTTTCCAGATTTAAAATTCACATTATGAAATTTTCAGGTGAAACTTACCCTTGTTGTGTCTACATTGGGCTGCCAAATTTGGCAGCCTGTGTACATGTTGACATGAACATATATATATGATATTTATACAGTTTTGTTTAGTACCCTTCTTCACTCATGAATAAGCTTTGTGGGAAAATGGACTGAAATCTCAACATTTCCCTTAAAATTTGATCTGTAGGCATAAATATATTTCAAAACTAAATAGTAAATGAATAAATCAAAAAGTGAATAATTTTTAGGCTGAATTTGAAAAATAAAATAAAAAACATGGGGGAAGTAAGAGCAAGTACTCACATTTAGATTGAAGTATACATGTAATTATAAATCCAGAGCTAGTATTTTGAGTTCTGCTGCAGAGCTTTGCATGTTTTGAAGAATTGTCACAGTGTACTTTTTCATTTTCTTTTCATTTTTACAATGTTTTCTCTTTTTTGTGTATTCTTGTGGACAAATAAAATAATGCAAGACATGTTGATTATGTTAGTTAAGTTAAAGAGGTACTTAATTTAGTATTACATACCCTAAAATGCTTTGCATGATGACCTTAGACATTTCGTAGTTTTTGCCGGTTTAAACCAGTTTATGCTGGTTTAAACCAGGTTTAAACCATTTCTGGCAAAAACCAGTTTTGCCGGCATAAAGCCAACCCTGGTACGAGTCGGAGTCTGGGCCCGGGGAGATGATATTTTCTAGCCATTGCAATATATTCTTGTATGGCAATAGCGTGTTATACGGCCCACTTTTTCCCGCCAAAAATTCACGTACAAAACTAGTATAGCTTTCCGTTTGTTGTATTGGGCGGGAGTAGAGTGGGCCGTGATGTGAAAAACATAATACCTCTTGATCATACAAAAAAGCCATTTTTCAATTTATTATTTAAAATCAGGCGACTCAACCAACCTTGCATTTGAATGACATTGTGTGTTATAGTCCAAATGGCGAGTACATCCCATGCAGTCTACCCAGTGCTATTAAAGGTGCTGCAACGAGAGATTTCACAATCAGGTGTCCCATTAAAAAATTGAAAGTACTGATTTTGCTTCTAATGTAAAGCTTTCTTCAAAAAAATCCTCCATCTGAAAGGAATAAGTGAGATATGTTTCCTCTTGGTGCAAAATTTTGAAAAATTTTAAATTTCGTATAGAGGAGCAAATACGAATTCACAGCCTATGTTTTATATTGCAATATAAGAAATCAAAAATTAAAAAACATACATTTTTTTCTATTTTTTAAGACATTATGAAGCGAAAATACAAGGTAAAGAATCTATTGAGTGGCTAATCTGTTTGAAATACTCTTATGACACAATATTTGGTGCCTCAAATCTCTCGTGCCCACCTTAATCATGCGGTGTGTCAATGTTGTTCTCGCTAACATGCCGATGTGTTGTACAATATTAAAGAATATTGTTGTTACAGGGATCCGGAAAACTACCAAAACTGTACAATACAAAGCTTCCTGTCTACCCCACACTCGGAAACTGATATCGGTAATAATTCAAAAGATATCCATGTAGTATTATTAAGCGGGCATTTTCCATTTTGTGATCCACAAGCACAACCTCGTCCCCCGACTTAAGTTAAAATAAAGGCACTATCAGTGATTTTCTCAACCAGAAAATCATCAAAAATAAGATTTTTGAATGTTTGTAACAAGTTTAGGTATCCTAACACACTTCACAAGTTACAGGACCAAAAGTAATGGTACATGACAAAATCTTCTTAGTCATTACTGTCCATACGGACATAATACTAGTACTGCAACACGTAATTCAATGGCGATTCATATCTTTGGACACTGCTGTTTTCTTCCTTTTCTATCAATTTTTTGCTTCGAAAAAATAATTTATGAGAACTTTTAAGCCATTTCTGCAATTTAAAATATTTTGACTCTTTCGGGTGGATCATAGTCCTGATGATCATGACTAGATTAGTCTTAACTTTTTTATGGCTGCTGTAATCATAGACTATCTAGTCATGACGACTTGTGTGTAGTGAAAGTGCCATTCTAAAAGGTCCAGGACATGCTTTAAACATACTATAATACCACCAAAAATGGCTTTCATTAATGTATGTTTGGTATCAATGTAAATCTGTATGAAGCAGTATTTGAGAAACCACTATATTTGAAAAAATGGGCATAAATATCTGTGTTTGGACAGGCTTTGCAAAAGGAAATTCCAAAACGAAAGTGATTATCGCGCTGGCGCGATGACCCGCGGTGACAGTCGAGTAACAAATACACGATACGCGTCATGATGTCATCATGAACGGACGTGTGCCTGGCCCGTTTTCTGCATACGTACACAAGTGAATTATACGTCGTACGTGTTGATCATGGCATAATTTCTTGATTTGGTGCCTTAAAAGCAGAGAATAATGCCGCTGTATTGTCGAGGATGCACAAGCGGCGGAACGTACCGACAAGGACGAATCAGAACAGAATAGCTTATTCAAGTTCCCCGACAAAGACCGACAAGGAGAAATACCTGGAGTGGGTGTTGTTGTCCGAACAGGACCAGATGTGAGCTGTGTTTACAACTTGTTACTTCTGACTGTCATTAACGGTGTCAAATACAACTCCAGCATCTTGATACGCATCGCGAAAACAGGAGAAGGCCCTGTCAGTTTGGGGTATATTTATCCTTGAAATTTAACACGTTTCACGAGGTTCATTTTAAAAATATTGTTGCGATATGATCAGGAAAAATGTAAGAAATTAAAAAAAATGTAAGAATTAAGAAATGGTCTTACTCAGCCGTGTCCTGACCTTAAGCCAAGATAAACAGGACAGCTTCTCTAAATTTACAGCGCAAAGTGGCTAAATATCATTAATTGCAATAAACGTTTAATTGTAGGCATTCGTGAGAGTCTTTTCTGCATCAGTGAACCATTTTTAAAATTCACATTTGAAAGTTTCAGGGGAAAGTGCATTGTGTTTACATTGGGCTGCCAATTTGGCAGCCTGTGCTACATGTTGACATGAACTTTTTTGGGAACAAATTGTAGCAGCGGTTACAAATTGGTAAGACACTTATTCTCAGACTCTAGAGATGCTATGTATGTCAAAAGAAAATTATTTTTTCTTTTTATTTAGGAAATATACATCTCACACATCTCAAACCTTAAATGGCATTGGAAACTCCCACACCATAAGAGTATGTCCAAATTTTAAAAGATGATGCCCTAAGTTACAATATTGGAACTAGGGTGGATCACCAGATATCTTTACCACAAAACAAGTTGATGATTTTTATATCAGTTGAACCACTAGGGCCTAAGTAAAAAAATAAACCAGTTGATTGTACAGGACTTTTGAAAAGAGTTGGTGGGGAGGGCCCTTATTATTGTTATTTTATTATTTTTTTCAAAGATGGCCGCATGTATAAGATGTCCACCGTGATATTATGGTGCATTGAAGGCTGAAGCAGTTGAAGTTATATTTAAACTTAAGGTTGCAAGTACCGCAGCTCAGAAACCAGCCCCCATAATCCTTTTCGCGCGAACCATATTACGGCGGGTAATGGCGTGTTGACTCCATTTCTTTCTTTGTTGCCGGGAAGGAACATCGGTCAAAGTGTATCGACACAGCTATACGCTAGAGTACACGGTCACGAACGGTACACAAAAACTCAGTGTTAAGCACTGCCCATGAATTTGAAAATTGCCAAGTCCAAAAGAAAATAAAAACATGCAATATGCAAGGTCCGAGTTTCATAGCCCTGTTCCTCGCCCGACAAATCATTATCCTTGCCAAGACTCAGTCTCCACTTCAGTCCTAGACTCAGTTACCGTCCCAGTTACCTGCCCAAGTTACCGCTTATTCTGTAGTAAATTCTTACAAATGAACCAACAAAAACCGTATTACAAATAAGTAAAAATGGCTGGATATATCCACTGAAACTTGAATTTACTAGAAATTTATCTTAGAAGTAGGGAATCATGAGGCGAAAGTATTACAAAGTACGAGTGGAATTTGTAAACACAAAGCTGTACCCTGTTGTGAGTAAAATCATGAATAGTCTCATATTAGCGTCATGTTTTAATAATGCCGCTGGCGGACGTTAGGGGGACTTCCACTCAATTCCTGTTCGTTCAATCATACGCTCTAAATGTCCTACAGTGGATTAACTTTCTGGCTGGTTTCAAGAAATTCTGAAGATTAAGAAATATTGAAAAATACTGTTTACACTTGCGCATAGTAATCGAGAATCATTTCTTGATCGTCACATTCATATACATAGAAATTGAACCCACTAGACTTAAGCGCCAGCTCTCGATAATGTACAAGGGGCTTTTGTTGTGCAGAACTATATGCTTACGTGTTATTGCTATGAGAGGTTCCCGGTGGCACGGAAAACAAATTGCTAGGCGAAAAGGTACTTGGGTAAGGTTTCTGAGCAACTGTTAGGTGCAATGTAGACACCAAATTGTTTCATATCATACTGTCCAGCATGTCAAGCAAATTGCCAATATCACAAACATCGTGAATGAAAGTGATAGTAAAATAGAGGATTTTGGATGGAAAAAACATTGGCAATGATGCAGTAAAGCACCTCCTACACATGTTTAAGTAAATATGTCCTGTTTCATGCAATCCCCAAAACATTGAAAATTTGCAATATCAAACAATTTCCAGGCCATAGCAGAAAGACATGCTACACGACCAAGAGTATGAAAAATGTCATAAAAAACCAAGTGGAAAAATATATGGAGAGCAGGGTCCCTGGTTTAGGTTGTTAACTTGAAGTCCACTGGATGCCAAATTTCCAAATGTTCAGAATATTCTGACCCATGAAATATTTTGTCGTCCAAGATATCCTACCAAAGTGGTACTAAATCAGTGCTTATCAGTCTCCAAGTACTCCATGAATTTAAAGTGTGTGTTCGATCGTCGTGGGACCCAATGATATACCCAGAAGTAGTTCGATTTTGATATCAGATGAAAGGCTGTATTTTGACTCATTGTGGTCCTGAATTTGAGCCTCCAAATCCATTTCCAGCCCCCAAGATACTAAACAAAAACCCGCCCGTTTTAGCTGGCTTAACCACTCAACTCATTTACGCACCGTATCGCATAGGGCTTTGCAACATGCATTATTGGGTTACCTTTTTTTTTTTTTTTTTTTTTTTTTTTGTTTTTTTTTTTTTTTTTTTTTTTTTTTTTTTTTTTTCCGTCAAAACCGCAAGTTTGTTTCCCACAGTCCTTGATGGGGTGTATGGGCAAGGCGGCTCTATATAAACTTGAGAACACAATACCTATAAATCGGAACAGCACCTTAATTGAAACAAGTAATTAGTAAAGTGTTTTTGTTTGGCTCTTTGTTCTATAGAGTGCTATAAAAATGCATTGTATATTATTCAATGCTGTCAAGCCCATTTGCATATGATGTCCGAAGTGCAAAATGTCCGGATTCATTCAATACATATTTATATCAGCACATATATTGATGAATAACCAGTCATTTTCCTAGCTAGTTTAAATTTTGCATAGATTATGAAGGAGATAATTACCTCATTTGCATTTTTCTCTATATGGTTAAAAGTCAAGTTGAAAGCCCTATCTACCAAACTTATTGTTACAGTAAAGTTTGCCTTCCCGTGTGTGTGCAGGGGTGTGTGATACACATTAGAGATTTTGTTTTCGACTTTAACACAAAAAAACTGCTTTAAAAAAAGCAGGCAGGAAACATATTTTTTCAAACCCAAAAATAGTCCTCCAACCAACTTAATGCAGAAAGTACACAATATAATAGGGGCCCCGCTAAATCAAAACAATGGTCTCTTCATCAGGCACCAATGCTTCTGCTTTTGAACATCCATTAGAAAAGGACATTGGAAAAGTATGCTTGTATCAGAGAAAATGGTCGACATGAATGTCGGCTTGAACACAGTTTTTCCCCTTTTAGCCTTTTTTTGGTGGTGGTGTTGGTGTTTTTTTAAAGGTGCAACGAGAGATTTCACATTTCAGGTGTCCCATTCTTTAAAGTACTGATTTTTGCCCTGGTGTAAAGCTTTCCATCAAAAATATCCCCTTCTGAAAGTATTAAGCTGAGAAGTGTTCCTTTGGTACAAAAACTTACAATTTTGTATTTTCTGTCCATAAACGGACAGAAATTACAGCACAGTGACCTATGCCATGGAACCATGGGAACAAGGAATTGCTCATAACACAAAACCGCAAAATCGGGATCAACTCAAACCTTGTGAATAAGCTTTTCTCAAGGATATCTTGTGAATAATGAATAAACAAGGTGCTGGAATCACGAAATGCACCTTTAATTTGAATTAAAAGCTGTAACTTTGAAGAATAGTGCGGAAAATGCATGGGCATTACTGGAGAGAATTAGCACACGAATATGGTACACACAGCCTGTCGTGTGAGCATAGAAAATTTGTTGCTTGCATTACGATTGTTAATTCAGTCACGCATGTGTTAGTTGGTAAGACTCGCTCAGCACTCCCTTATCAATCATGCTATAGTTAGTAGTAGTAAAGGAACTTCTACTGTGTTGAAAATTTTCATGGGTTGTACTCGCATCATGCTAAATAGAGCGATCCGTAACGAAAATGTCATTCTAAGGTGCAACGAGAGAATCCAGAGGTTTCAAGTCATTTTCTGTGGTATGTTGTGATTTCATATAGATTAGACACTCAATAGATTCCCTACCTTTTATTTGGCTACAGAATAACTTAAAATGAAAACAATAGATGAAATATGAATTCCAATAGAAAACATTGGCTAAATTTCCTTGCTCCTATAGGAAATTAGAAATTTCACAATTTCTGTACCAAAGAAACAGTTCTCTGCTTAATCCTTTCAGATTGGGATATTTTTGAAAGCTTTACACCAGTGCCAAAATCAGATTTTTTTTTACATTTTTAAGGACACCGTTTATTTGAAATCTCTTGTTGCACCTTTAAAGAATGCATCTGATTTGCTCGTATATAATTAGGTTTGCATTGTGATCTAGCTATAGCTCAAACAAGCTCGGTGATCGAAAACTGAGCCCGAAGAAGAACTTAACACTTGACACTTTAGTTTGCGACTGTCTGTGCAAGCATCATTTCTTACTAATTTATGATGTATCAACTTCTACGCTTGGTACAAACTTGGAAGTTTACAGGTGTTTTACTAGTTAACTACCCATTCATTTCAACCCTCAGTCGGGTCTGCGATTTCATGTGCGTTTGGTTTGCCATTCCATACTCGGCCTTGCAGGATTTCTTTGGGTACTCCGGTTTATTCCTGCTTCTAAAACTGGGCTTTCTTCCCTAACGTTTGTAATAATGATATTTGGAATTGCACTAAGTATCTTCGTGACACTAAAATGACACGATAGTGTTGTTGTGTTGTTAAATACTAATACCACCTCCTCCTAACTCAACTTTTGTCTATGGTTTCAGTGACGAGTGAATGAAATGGCTGTAAATAAAAACTTACACAAGCTAGATTTGCACGAATTTGCCAATTTGATAGAGAAATTCCATAAGACTTCAGTGATCAAATCACCGATTGCCATTCAACTAGGAAGTGATTGGCAAGATACTTTACAGAAGCCGATATATGGACGAATTTGTACATACACAACTTCGAAGATGGGGACTGCAGCGCCCCCGGTTAGGGTTCCGGGTGGTTAGAAAGACTGCATTTGTTTTTGGTCCTGAGACTCTGATGAGTGAAGCTTTTCTTACCAAGTCTCCTTATGAACTGCTGCTGCATCTTGGATTTCTTCCTGAGTAACAGCCATTTGAAGGTACAGATACGTCATTGGGGTTGTGACCAGCCAGAACAGGACTTTGAAGTACCCAGGTGCACTCATGCACAAGTGAATGTAACTTTCTCTCTGTGCATGTAACTTGTATTCATGCTATGAACAGTGTGCATGTAAATTTAAATTTTTTATTAAAATGCAATTTTAGCAGTTTCATTAAAGTCATTGAATGCAGACAAAAGAGATTAAAACTTGAGCCGGACTGTTAATAGTTCTAACGTACCAAAGACTGTGATATGAACTAGTAATACCAGGTTTACATTAGCTGTGCATGTAAACTTTCACCATTGTGCATGTAAATTTGGTGCATGTAATTCTAAAATTGTAATTCAAAGCCCGGGTGGTGATGACCCTAATGAATTCATCAGACTTGTACGGAATAAACTGCAGAATTATGCAGTTTATTCCATACAAGTCTGAGGAATTCATCAGGGTCACTAGTGACCCAGGGTCGCTAATTGTCACAACCCCTTCATTTATCTTCTCGAGTCAGTGACGTCAACATGTTCAGTCGGTTGTTTTGTGTGTATATTTTCGAACAGCTAATATACGCAGGCATGGGTATGTCAGCACTTTGAATCAATGCTAGCGATTTAATGCTGTGACCACTGAATATCACACTGACTCTAATTTTTGGACAGTTTAGATCGTACGCCCGCTTTCCCGCCAGAACGGCGTCAATCGTGTTGCACGTAGGACGCAGTACAAAAAGATCAACGCGCACGTTTGTATGTCCGAGAAAATTATGGACCAAGAGTAAATGCATTTACACACTGATGTCACGGACTCGAGGAAGATAAAAAAGCACTATATGGCGATAGTGCACTTGGATTTTGGAGTTGGGTTAAAGGTGCCCCACACCATACAATGCAACTTTTCTCTTTTTTAGGAAAGGACCATCACCAACATCCTTTTGATTTAAAAATTTCATTTGAATCTGACATCCCATTTTAACGTGAGCAGTAATTTTGTGTATGGACAATCCACAGCCGTTTTCTTACTCGCGTGGTACTACTACACCGCTTGTGGCAACTACTGCACAGTACACACGGAGCGAGTGTGATGCAGTAGTGCAAAAATAGGGTTCCAAAAAAAACACAAACTAAAAAACAAACCAAAAAACATCACCAACCAAACAAAAACAAAAAAAAACACACCAACCAAAAAAAAACAAAAACACCAAACCAAAGGGGGGTTACAGTTATTAGGTATACAGTATGTGCTACAATTTCATACAAAATTGCAGGTTGATGATGTGAAAGGTGGGGTGGAGGCTGAGGATCAGGTGCCCCCAGGTGGGTGGTTACGTGGTAGGGACATGCCAACCTAACAGCAACAGTGAATTAAATTGCGATCAACAGCCGCATAACCGAGATCTAGGTCTTTTTAAAAAAAATTAACGGTACGAGGGCACTCTTCATACCAGACAGCTACAAAGACTTGACATTTAAGCTTCCTGGTCAAAATTATTTAATTCTGAATGCTAGTTATTGGAATTACACTGTTTGCAGACAGAGTTAATATACCACTTACCCCGACAGATTTTGAAGTCAATTATTTATCTATATTATATGATACAGGTTTTGTTACTGATGCCTGATTTGAAGTCATGATGATTTTCCTCAAAAAGTTTAAGAAACTTGCTGAACAGAGAACAAGTTAAAGGCACTATCATTGAGTTGCCTCAATCAGAAACTCTAAAAATTATAAAAAATCAGTTCTGCATGTCTGTAACAAGTACAAGTATCCTAACATAACCCTGCAAATGATAAGACCAGAGGGAAACTAATAAGGGCAAAATTGGGTATATTTGTCATTACTGCTAAATACGGACAATAACAACAACATGTAACTGAATGAAATCTATCTTTGAATGCTGTGTTTTCGTAAATCCTCCAGTGAAAAAGGTTCAATTATGAGAATTCTACAGACTTGATCTTTAAATTTAAGCTATATGGGCAAATTTTGAAATTATTTGACACTTTCAGATGACCACTGATAGTGTCTTATCTCAATTTGTCTACTGTCAAGATTGCAGCAAAGTAACTGCATTATTACCAAGACTTTGTTTTGATGTTGTATTTTATAGGCATGTGTGCAGAAAGCCAAGTAATGGTTGGTTCTATATCTATCCACAAAAAGTTCGAACCACACCACTGTCCTACCTGCCACATGGGATGGCCTGAAAGAATTTGTGTCCCAATGCTACCCTCAAGCCCGGGAGTCTATCCAGAAACAATGGTCTGCCATTCAAACTAAACCTGTTGAGTATTTTGAAGAAACGCTGTATTCAAGTTTCATAAAAAGCTGTGAGTTGACATTCGAGTTCCCTTTACATGATTATGAAAATTTCTCTCCTTACCTAAACCCGAAAGAATGGGAAGCACGTTGCTTGCTGTATGTGAGCTGAGAATCTTTGAATATTTTAAGGAGATGGAATCACAAAGAATACGACGGAACAACGGAAAGAAGATATTGTCTAATTAGAAAAAGAGGGATCTTGGGGGAGACAATTTTATGCTATTCCCCTCCAGGTTAAATGTGCCAGATGATGTTCAGGCAAATTCACGCCTCGGGAATCAAATAAAAGCACAGGGTGTCGCAATAATGTAGCAGTCAATCCTATAGATTTTGACAAATGTTAAAATCACCAGCACTCGGCTTTCAAAATACATTTTAAAGTCTGACGTCAGGAAGGGCATCGGTCAATTAGTTTTGCTCCAATAAATCCTCACAACAGCAGTATTGCTGAGTGTGAGGTGTATCCGGACACCCCGTTTAGCGGGGACCAAAAACCGATTTAAAAATTTGGTTTAAACATAACTAAGAAAGGCTAAAAGTATACAGAATGGTTTTTATTAATCTCGTTGTACACCCCAGTCAAAGGATACAAGCAAATTTAAAGTGCAACGAGGATTTAAGTCATCCATATTTCTGTGATAGTATGATTGCATACAAATTAGATGCTTAATAGATTCCCTACCTTTTATTTGGTACAGAAATAACTTAAAATGAAAACAAAGGGTGATTTGTCTATTTTTTGATATATTCAATAGAAAACAGGCTGAATTTCGTATTTGCCTCCTATACGGAAATTAGAATTTCACAATTTTTGTACGAAAGAACTAATTATTAGCTTAATCCTTACAGATGGGGCTATTTTTGATTATAAAGCTTTAAACCAGTGCCAAATAAGAATTTCACAATTTGTCGGGGGGGGACAACCTGGTTATTTGAAATCTCTCGTTGCACCTTTAATGAAAAGAAGTGGAATTCCAAGGCGGGTCACTTTCAAAAATCTATCGTGGTAGCTAATGAAGGCTTGCATGGCAGCACATTACCCAAGGTGTGTTGCTAAACTATGTATGAAAAGTGGCCCAAAATAGATTTTGAAGTCTTTAAACAAGATTCCTAACTTGAATTGTCTTAATAACGAGCACAAAATCTGTCAAGAGAAAAGAAATTCTCTATCTTCTCATGAAATTTCACACAGAAAATGATTTAATTTTCTGGATAAAAAAACATTGTTTGCCTGCTACATTTATTCGACACATGTGTAGATAGGAAGTTTACAGAAGAACTATGGGAGTGCATGTGTGCTGACACACTAGCTTTGTACAACGGAGGTCATAGTTCAGATCCTTGCAAAACATCTAGTTGATAAGTTACACTGTAGACTGCTTTTTGTGGTAATTTGGTGTACGCATTGGCTGGTGAATGGTTTACCCACTGCTTTGGCTGAGCATCCGGTCAGCTGCCACTACAACATCAGGATCTACGCTGGGATCGAGGAGGCGCGAAAGGATGAGCGCTGATGACGGTGTGCATAGAAATTAGCAGCCTGGTGTCATTTTGAGGAAAACAAAATAGGGCCAATTGGTAATAAAATTAAAATCACAAAAAATGGTTTGCAAAAAATAATGGCTTAAACAGTTTTTATGCTCTTCTCCCCCATGTTTTCTTTAGGTAATATTACAATAACACATCTTACTGTTATAAGTGGAAATTTTCGTAAGGTTTTATTTCGCGAATATCGCGAGTTGAACCTACAAAATGCAAAAATAAAAACTAGCGAATAGTTTGGCAATAGATGTGTATTGAATGATGTAAATACCGTGAAATTAAATTTCGCGCATTTGGCAAAACTGCTCAATCGTGAAAATATCTGTACGCGAAAATTTCTACTTATAAATATAGTAAATCTATTTCAATTGTCATTAATGTTGTTGTGTGATGAATACTGCAGTGCAGTGCCTACATCCCAGTTTGGAGGTGCATGCATGTTAAGAAGTCAATAGTAAGTATGGGACGAAATATAGCAAGCGGGATAAGAAGCTTGTGCTTGTACTGTTTTAAATTTACTGCAGCATGATTTAACTAAATAAAAAACTTTGGTACAGGAACACTAAAGTAGTGATTGGTTGGGTACATACATATTGTTCATTCAAACTATTTTGAGAAGATAGAAAGCCTGGAGTCGATTTGCTTGGATTTGCCAAAAAAATGTAAATCACCTATTTATTCATAAGCCTTCTGGGAGCTCTCAGCTCCTGTGTTTCTCTCAGGTCTAGGGTTGACTCGGTTTCGAGCAACAAAAATATGCACTACTGGAAATCCTCATAAGCATGGCAGAGAGACTCACATTAGCATGCGTTAATAGTGAGCTTCAAAATCATGCGATGGTATATTTTCCCCAGGTCGCTTTAGCCCTATAAAAGAAAAGACTTTATACCACGAAATACCACACTGAAATTTGTTGGTTTCCCGGGGGGGGCCATGGTATCCAAAGGTGGATATGATGCGTGAACATGGACTTCCCAAATGCACCCTAAACAAGTATTTCCACCGACTAAAAACATTACCCTAAACAAGCATTTTGTGTGTGTTTGCTACCGTAAAACAACGTGAGAAATGTATGGTTGAAATATACCCTATTATCTGGCTTTGCTCATGTTGCTTTACTTCCCAATTCCAATATTTTGTGATTTAATCTCGCGTACATCACAAATTTCAGGGTTACGAGAAAAACACACCTTTTTTCCATATTTTGCTGTTTTTGACACCCTAATCAATGTACGCGCGTACATCGCTTGCAAAAAAAAGAGACCTTTTAGCGTTTTTGTTCACGTATCATATCAACCTTTGAATACAAGTGGCCCCCCCGGGGTTGGTTATTGTGGAAAGTAACAAAGTTACAGGACTATGGGAGAAGTTTAAAGACGGAAATATGTGGATATTGTAGTACATGGTAAGTGTTAACAAATATGGCCGTCTTGTAATGATTTACATTTCAATCTAGTTTAATTTATTTTTGCATTAGGATACTCAGGGAGTTTATAGTTTTGAGTGAGGTAACTCACTACCAATGAAGCCTGTTTGTGACCTTTCTGGTGATAGAGAATGTTATTGAAATATGCAAATTTTAAGAACATTTATTCCAAAATTTAGGAATTAAGAGGGAGGTTTATAGAAAACCTATTGGTCAATCTTGTGTAAAAAACAGTTTGGTAGATTTCCTCCTTGCTTCTCTAGCCATTTACTAGGCTTGGCCGTGTACATGGGCGCATGTTCCACACATCAATTATTATCGCGTCACATTTGGTTGTTATTTATACTCAAAGACTTCCCATTAAGAGGTCTTTCAACATGAAGTCTTATCCAGAGGGGTGATTTGAACATTCATGTTGTGGGTGTGTGGGTGTGGGTGCTTAAAGGGGATGGCCCGATTAAGTATATCAATTTTTCATCTGATAAAATGGACTTCACCCCAAAACCACATATGTAAAGTTTTGGACGCTATTTCAATCCTTTGATGTGAGAGCTAAAAACGTGGAGTATTGTGTAGCTTCCAAGAGTACTCTGTAAAATTAATATTGGTCGACCAAAAAGAAGGCCCATTTTCACTCATAACTCAAACCAAAACTCCTGTAGCCCCAAGATTTCACAGGGTAATGAGAAAAATAGCAGCTTTATTCTGATAACCCTTCCCCCCCCCCCCCCCCCCCCCCCCCCCCCCCCCCAAATTTTTGACCACTTCCGTAAATTGGGGTTCTGGGGACAAGGTCTAGCGATCAGGCCATGGCCTTAAAAGTATTTGGGACATGCTTATCCTCAAGGCATATCGGTTTTTTTTTGGGGGTGGGGAGGGGGATGGTCCATATCCCTGGGGGAAAAAAGGGGAGGTGGTCATGTTTTCACATACTTTGAGGCCAAATGTTCGCAGTTTGGATAATGGAAGGCAAAAGAGATTCTGTTCTACTGCCTTGTGCATCCATCTTAAGGAAATATTTCTCAGGTCCAAAAATAAATTACTGGTATGAGAAAAATATTGAGCTTTCTTCTGATACCAAAATTGCTATGAGGTAAAGTGGGGGGCATGATATTGCAAACCCGGGCACCACCTTTAAAGAGACATGAGGGAATTTTTCAAAGAAGACGCGCCCCCAATTTTTCTGAACCCCAGGTTTGTACATATTTGGGAATGCTTGTCAATGTATTAATCCACCTGAAGGAATAGTCGGAATCCGCCCTCTTTATGAATAAGAGGATGATTTAGTAGTTTCTGCTGTGCACGATAGACGTCAAAGCAGGGTTTTCTAGGGGGAACGGATTACGATAGCAGCCTTTAGCAGGCAAGTTCACAACAGTTTGCGGTTTTCTTTTGCACCTGTTGTCCAACAAACCTTCGAAACGCTCTTGGTAGGTGGTCTACAACCGATCCAGTGAAATTTGAGAGAAATTTGTATCCTAAAAAAATCTCCTCCTGTCACTTTATATGAAGTGCGTCTATTACCAAGTATTTTCCATTGAACTGATGTAAACAAATTTACAATATCACTTTGGAATTTAATGTACTCCGGTTAATTTGATATGGCATGGTGACCAAGGGGCGGCGCCAGGGTAAAATCATAGGAGTGGTGAAAATCATAGGTACGGGCGTAAAGAATGGTGGTTCAACAATATTACACGATTACCTCATAAGGTAAAAAATTTTACCATTTATTGCTTAAAACCCCCTTTTTTCCTAATTTTGAACTATCTGGAGGTGGGGCCCTTGCCTACTCCCTGGCGCCGCCCGTGTGGCGAACCATTTAAGGTTTTTTTTTGTTTGTTTTTTATACAGCACATCATTGGTCATAGCTTTTATCTAAAGAAAAAAGCTTGCTTTTGAATCCCCAACTGCCTTATTTATTCAATTTTCACTGATAGCCTTGTAACTTGGAGTCAATAATACTTGAGGTTTTTATTCCCCGGAAAATCAGAATTGAGTTGTCGGTTGAATGGGCCATTTTCTATGCTTCATTTTGCTGGAAACCCCCATCTCAATTGGACTTAAAGGCTGACTCAGATGTCCGAGTGCGCACTCAATTTTTAAATCACATTTTTTGCATTATACATGCTTGTCCATATACTAATCACTGTGTGAATTAACTTAGCTCAAATCCAGTCCTTCATAATAGACAAATCACAACGTTGTTAGAAAATTCCGGATCCGAAATTTTGTTATAACAGGTATCCTATGGCACTGTTATATTGTATGTCAAAATGTTTAACTGCCGAAACACCAAATCTGATTCATCTCATTACTTTGGAATTTAACGGCATTAGGGTGACAATCTTTCAGCTCCGGTGGGTATTTTTAATTTACTACACAAAAAAAATTATCTTTTCAAATCTCTCTGATCGCCTTTAAAGTGCAACGAGAGGTGGCTGCTTACCTCCTCCTCTGTTTCTGACCTCTTTCCTTATGGCTTCTCTTCTAGCTAGATCTTAGATCCCGGTTTCAGTATGTTCCTGCTACCCATTTTCCCTTCCAAAAGGAGTGGATCTCTGAAAGCCGCATCTGCATGCTCATCCAGTTCCCTTCACTGTTGTAGTCCTTTCCTCTGGTATTTCTGAATGAAACGGTGAGCGTATCAGTTTGAAGGAAATCTGTCCTCATGCAGCTCAATGTCCTTTTCAGCTGCTAATTTTATGTCAGACCGTTGATGTCCTTGGATCTTTTGGCCTTGGGCAATTGGCCAACAATCGTTCTGTAAGTTGAAGGATTTAAGAACTTTGGTAGGAGCATCCATGAACAATGCTGATGCTAGAATCTTCACCCATTGTCTTGAGGTAATCTAAAACTTTGCATAGTTTTGATTGTCAGTCTGGCATTTCAGGACCCTTAATTAACATAGAGGAGTTCTGGATTTGCTTTCAGTGCCAGCCTTGAAGACATTCAATTGAAGGGCCTCCACTATCCCCATTTCACTGGGCAAACTAGTGTCCATCTTTTGGTTGGGTGACAAACAAAATCTTCACCTGGATCACCCAACTTACCAAGTCCGCATTATCACCACAGCCCTTTCAGGCAAAAGGGCATATAACTTGAGTACAACCCTTTTGCCTTGAAAGGGCCACCCTGCAATACAATGCATGTATGGGATACATTTTTCTTTTTAAATGTTGACATAAATAATGCTAAAGAATTTTTTTTTAAAGGATCCCATAATGCATTGTTTTTTGCAGGATGACCCTTTCAAGGCAAAAGGGTGTAACTCGAGTTACACCCATATTTGCCATGAAAGGGTCGTCGCAGCTATCATGTGCTTCCCATTTCCTGTTAGGATCTATGCTCTCAGTCTTTTAAACCCTAACCCGACACCGGGAGGAAACTTAATGGAGTGCAGGGGAAGAGGGGATGACCAGGGATAGCACACTACGGCGTGTCGCTGGCCCGGGCGCGATTTCGTGCCCATATGAGTCTTGGTTTGATGACGTCATGCTACTTTCTGGACTTAGTGCATTTTTCTCATTAACACACTGTGAGTTTTGGTGAGCTTTAGCTGTGCTAGGGTTATCTTCACTTCTGTTCTATGTCATCTTGTGGTTTTGCATTTTGTTTCTTCTGACCCCAACTGTTCATTTTTTGCTGAGCAACACCGCATCTTCTGAATCTCGTCAACCATTAAATTTTGTACTGTTTTCCCTCCCCATTGGCACTTGCCCCATATCTTATGCTCCTGTGGACATCTCCTGTGTTGTTCCTTCCTCTACGAAACCCAAACAACTTAGTCTGTTACAATCTTTCAGGCCCATTTCTTCTTGTGTAAACAGATTTCACTAACTTTCATCATCTCCCGCTCCTCTCTCTCCGCCTCAACCTGATGGTTCCTAACCTTTCCTCCCATAGCCTCTTCCTCAAGGTAATCAGGAAAGCAAGACCACCCATATCTCCTCGTGGTCCTTCACTCTCCAATCCAATCCTCCCCATCATCTCCCTCAATTTCTTCCATCTTGTCTTTTCCAATCTGAGCACCTTGTCCTTTTTTGTATGAATTGCAGCATTGCTTTTCACCATAGCCATAAAGACTGTAGTATAAGAAGGAACTTACGTCCAAACATTAGTTTGCTGCACTCTTCTCTGGGCCCTTGTACCTACACTGACAACGAATTACATCAATCAATTTTACGGCGGGCCTGATTGCCGTGAGCTTGAAAATATCTTTAGTTAGGTGTTTCCACCATTTTCCTGAATTCTGAGCACACGTGTAGTATGAATTTGATCCGCCCAATCCACGTCCCTCCCATTGTATTATGTAGTCTATTGCTTGCCGTGGTGCAGGTACATCTTTCCTGTTCACAGGCTTGATGCCATCACAATTTCTGGAAAGAGTGTCGCCGTGACTGTCGCCTGGTTCAAGTAGATTTCCAGCGTTGTCTGACCGTGCCATAGACAGTTATAGAGAGACATTTCTAACTCGTTATATAGAAACATATGAGTTTTACATTTTGACGAAAGAAAGTACACACGGTGCCCTGTTCTGTCCCGTTCATCTCTTTCATCTTCGTGGCCCACTCTATTCCTGCTTTTCCCCTCGGGTCCTGACCTATCTTCTGGGAGGTCTGCTTTGGCTGCCTTGTATGGCACCAGTTGCGTAGTTCTTGTTTGGGACGGATCGCATGCTAAAACCACTGAGATGTATAGTTTACACAAAAGATACGGTGATAATTTCCCCAGAATGGCATGGCGGGGGCCTTTGGCTCTGGTCAGTACCTTTCCTGTGATTTCTTGAGTAGATCGTGCAAAAACCATGTAGGCAAAAAAAAATATTGTATTGAGTAACCCGCCGAGGCCTAAAATTTGGCCGCCCTAGACTTTCCACAAAAAAAAATCGAGGAAAATCGTCATGAACAAAAAGAAAAAAAAAATTCAAGCAGCTGACCCGGGTGCTGAATTAAGGCTCTCTCCAGAGTTCCACCTGATTTGTTTTTCATGTGTTTTTATTAGCTGCATGGTCACTAAATCACAGAAGTTAATGTAAAAAAAAAAAATCCGCCCACCTACCCTATTTTCTGCAACTGGCCCTTTCTCCCATACAAACCATTTTTTTTTGCCTTAGTGCTCACAGCTGACTCATCTTAAAACTGACACAATTGGGGTTTCAGTGGCATGAAGAAGCAGTACAGATTAGCCTTAGCCTTGAGTCCCCTGTAGGCCACCATTTCTTCATCAAGGACCAGTTGACATCCTGGTGTGAACTTTATTCTACAGTTCTCCAAAATGGTATCCCACAGCATCTGGAGTGGAAAAGGTGGAGCCACTCGTCCGGGTTATTTTTGGGATCGCAGCAGCCCAAGGCCTAAAAAACAATGTTTGCTTGCCCTTTTGGCCTGAAAATTGGGAGGGTCTGTCTGTCGTCCGATTTTTTTTGTGATTACAAGACGCAGGAGAAATGCGATGTCATCAAATTTTATGTTATCTAAACGGGTTTAATAATGTCTTTCAAAACAACAAAAAGTCTGGTGGATGTGTAAATGGTAAATTTACTTACATTTTCAGTGCCTACAAAGAGCAATTATCAAAACACAAAAATATTAACAACTTTTTAACATATATTCATTGAACATTTAATACAAAAAGGCCTGAATGTTAATGTACATGAACCTCGTATGTATCCACCGAATTTAATATTTAAGTAGCACACTATGTTACACAAAAAATATCATAGGATATGAAAGCACCACATTGGAATCCCTGAAATACGTTGCCCAATACAAGATCTAAATCAATATGAGTTGAGTTGTCTTTCACAGCACTAAATACAAGAAACAAAGTTTCATATTTGAAACTTCTTATTCAATGCAGGCTTCTTTACAGGAAGTACCTTTTTACGAGCTGCCTCCATCAAGATATTTTTAGTCCGATCAGCCAACCTTTTGTCCTCAATTGCATCAGGGGCTATGTCGATTACAGGCATTTCTTCCTTACACTTGAACAGAATATGCCGCATCTGCTGGTCTTGGAGAATGGACATGGATTCACCACGACCAACATTCTGCCAAGGGCCATTTGCTAGTGCAGCCACCAATACCTTTTCCAACTGTAGCACGGAATACTTTGTATCTAGTATGTACTTCTGGTACAAACCATCAAATGCAGCATCCAAATTGACAGATGCGACATGGCTAAATACAACGGAAGTGCTGTGTTTTGCTGTGAAACACACAGCGTAGCTGTCAGATGCCATAAAAATCTTGAACTTCAAAATCTCTCGCAGACATAATTATACCGCCATCCTCCAATCAGATTGCTAGCTTCATTTAAATTCAAAGTACACCTGTTCGAGATTGGAGAGTCTTGTGTGTTTACAAATTTCCAAAATTTATACCAGAGATCACCAATTGATGGCACTATACCATATTGCTGTACACAATCAGGCGGAGCCATCAGCTATATCCCAGATTAGCCATAAAATAGCCATATGATTAAAATATGTGGTGTTTGACACTATCATAGACTTATCATGAACTTCATGAACTGACTTAATATTGTCATGTAACTCATTATCATTGTTGACATAATCTCTCATGTTATCTTAAGCCAAAATTTCTTTGTCACCTTGTTGTTGCTTCTGGGCTCTGGTCAAAACAAATACCTTGGGCTGGTCCATATTGTCCCAGTTATCAATTTCCCTTCCTAACCGAACATCTTTATCTAAATCCTCTATTACCATGACTTCAACTTCCCCTTTATATCTATCACAATCTATGTGAACTTTGGCTGTGGGAGCTTGTATTACACCACCAACTCCTTTCACACTTTCACCATGTAGACTGTGTAGTTTTCTTCAGGAAACAAAAAAACTTTGTTATTCACTATGGTTTTGTTGCACACCGAATCTTGAAAGATATAACAGATTGACCATCTATCTTTCCACTGATAGTGAACTTTCCTGAATCATTAATTTGGTGATGAATACATACAGCCATTTTGCATTTGTAGTCTGGTTTCTCAGTACCTTGCCTAGTCTTATTCTGTTGTTGGTTTGAATTTTGATAGCCTGGTTTTGATTTGAATTTGAGTTGAGCCTAGCTCTTTAGTTTTGATGACTTTTATCGTGAGCAGGTGGTTTGCATTTTGGTTAAAGTTACCAGAATTTGACTGATACAGCCTCTTCTTGAGATTTCTCTTCCCAAAATTCTGTTTATCATCATACTCTGTACTCTATGATTTTTCCAGTAATTATAGGCTCCAAAGCAGCAAATTCTTCTCCAATATTTGCTATCTCATTAGTGTCTAGAACCTTCTGTTGCATGGTATGTTTTCTCATATCAATTGGGTACTTTTTCCAAGACTTGTTCCCTAATCATTAGTTGGGATAGCTGAATTGTATCATTAGACACTATTTCAATATCAGAATATTGGACCCATGACTGGTAATTTCTAGAGACTGACATGATAAATGATTTGATATAGTTTGACTATCGGTTTGCGGACATTGTTTCGGAATTTTGTTTCTGTTATATTCCGCTGACAAATGAAAAGATTCCAGCACAACTTTCAAAATATCATATCCGTAATCCTCTATTCAATTGCTATATTCAATCAGCTAATGCTTTTCCTTCTAAGCACTGTGCAATTCTCCTAACCCATGACTTTTTATCCCAACCTTCTCTCCTGGCAAACAATTTGAATGCTGTGAGTCCACATCTTTTTTGTGTGTTAACTTTTGTTGATACCGATCAAATTGGTTACCGTCTGAACTACTACATATGCTAGCGCTTACAGATTGGGCTTCCAACTTAAACTCCCTTTCGTTTTGTCTTACTTCCCATTCCCTTTTTTTTGTCTGTCCATTTCTCTCTCTTAATATGTTCCAAATACTGTGCAGTAGTCAATGAAACTTGAACACCATTTATGTTTACCAAAAATTCACCATCTTAGGCATTGGAATTTTGACTGGATTGTTTGGTTCCCCAAGTCCTATGCATTTTGTTTGTTGAAATATCAGAGACACGATTCAAGAATAACATATTATATAATACAATACAGTATAAACACTCAGCTCTTTACGCTAAAATATTTGATATAGCGAGTGTAGCCCTACCACTTCACAGGAACACAAGAGCTCACACGACAGCTGTTATTATATACAGACATGACACGTGACCGCACTAATTACATATGCATGTATAACATTATGTCTGTGGTGACATGTATACATTACTGGCAATCATTTTTGGTGAAAGTTTCCAAAACAGAAAATTTGAGCAATAATTTCTGGCCTAACACTAAACAGTGTTGCATTAAATATAATATTAATTACAAAGTTCAACTACATCTCTACTCTTGAGCAGAAAAAAAACTTTTGTTTGTAGCACCTTAATTGTCAAATTGTTCTGATGGTTCCCATGCATCATGGTGAGGTGAAAATCATCCCAGCGAACCCTATAAAATGGTTTGCCACAAATTACCTTGCGATTAACAATTTTCTGCACTTGATCATCACCAAACTGCTTATTACTATTAGGTGCCCATTGTGATATAGTTGGCTGATGTACATGATCAGCGGGTGGAGTTTGAGCAAGATTATCTGGGGGTAGTTAACACCACTGGCGAGTGTCAAATTGTGTAAAACGTTTTTCTATGGAGTGTGAACTGCACACTATGATGAGATTGCGATTTATTCCGTATTGAAATACGTGTTTACACAATTTGGCACTCGACAACCCTCTAAGTAAGGCACTTTCTAGTGATTAGTAGGCCCAATGGGCTTACCATTTGGGTCATTGCAAGGTTCCATGTGATTCGCATAACTTCCGATGTGCATCTGCTAGGGAGTCTGATCATGAAATTAACATCTGAAAGTTGTTGTACAATACGATAGGGTTCATGAAATTGGTGAGCAAGTTTTCTAGACAGTCCCTTAGAAAAGTGTAAAAACCCAAACCTTATCACATTGTGTTTTCATCTTCTGCTGTTCCTTGTTAATGTTTTCTCTTGTTGGGTCCTGTGCCAATTGAACACAGCTGACAATGCATTCTTTATGGTCATCAAATGAATTACATGCATGGCAAATGTTGAACATCAATATGAAGATGGGGGTCTTGCTCGTAAAGGAGAAAAGCAGGGATCTCTGTAATTTCAGATGGGGAGACACAATAGGCAAAAAGAACTTGTGGGAGGTAAACGTCTCAATATAGTTGGCCATTGTTTGTATACATAGACAAGGTAACTGCCAATGCATGTTCCAGCTGTTGGAAGTTCCACTACAGGGTTTCACTAAACCTCTGAGCAGTTTGAGGGTGATAACTTTGTGTGTTTTTTACCGGCTAACTGTCATAACAAGGCTCAAAAGGAAATTAGTCCCACGATCGAGGTGAACTTTGTCTTGGTGTGATCTACTAACAAACTATAGAGTCCTTGGCTGGAACAGCCCATCCATGAGGAATTTTCTCACCCATTACAGCACGTTTTCAGAGTATGTTGGAAGGAAAAAAGGTCCACTTACGTTGGACTAACCCTGGTTTAAACTCAAGTGTAAAGTTAGACTCCCTTTTCTTCAGAATACCATGTTTTATTTTGCAACTCAGCCAAGGTCTCTTGCTTAATCTTTAATGAACATATTTCTAACACACATGATGGTCATTATCCGTATCAGGAGAATACAAACAATACGAGTCCTTAAACACCGACAATCTTCTGCATTTTAGTGCCCAATTTGTGAAATGAAACACAAATTGAGTTGGTACCACTTATTGTAGAATTAACTAACTATGCAAGGCATCAATCATATTGATCACCTTTTATTGTGAGACAAAAGACATTCAGTTCATGTTACGTTTTCTGAAAAATCTGTATTATTTTTGAAGTAGAATCGCATGGCATGGAACACCAGCTTCAGGGTTACCATACGTCCCTTTAAAGGGAACTTCTATATCCAGTGCAAAGGCAAATCACTATTGTGTAGTAATAGCTGTCATACATGCTGTACAAAAGTTGTGCCTGTTTTACCACAACATGAAATATTAGTTCTGCTTAATGAAATAGTTCAGCTACAGGTGTTAAAATATACATACAACACTTTACTTCTGTACCACAATTGTATATTATAACATTGGACGTTATTATTGTGGATATAAATTGGCTATAGAAGTCATTTCTAACATTTTTAATTTATCAAGCAAGATTTTGCAATCTGACCCAACCAATCAGACAAACTGTTACATACTGCTACCTTTAGTTAGGACTAGTCTCATTTAGTGCAAGCAGGGCATGTCACTATCACTAGTGGTTCAAGTAGGGTATGTATAATCACTGACCATGGCCGTATGGAAATATGAGACCTTGCAACTCAGCATGACAGTATCAGTACCGCTGAGAAGTGAAACACTGAAGGGTGTATACACACAATAAGAACTGAGTACCACTGCATGAGGGTTTGGGTCAATTCAGGATTATCTTCTGCTGGCATCAGAAAAAAAATCAACTGCCCAATAATGAGTGCTGTCAAAAGTGGGCTCTTATGGTGTAGTGCTGTAGGCCCTTGAAATTGATGTGGGCAGAATTTTGTAGCTTGACGCGTCCATTCATGTTGGTCGGGTGAATGATTAGTGTCTTCTTCACCGGAGTTTGGTGGGTCAGGGTCGTTATCCGATGCTGGTTCCAAGTAGACAATTGGCCTCAGATGACACCTAATGCCTTTGGCACCAGGGAAAGATATGACCATTGGACATGATATTCCCTTATGGTCATAGTTCCTATTTCCAGGTTGCTTATGGTCTCTTCTTTTCTCCAGTTACAATTCTGATATTTACAAAGGTTATAATTTGAATGTTATAGCACCCTCTATATGCTTATAAAAGATGTGTTAACTCGATTTGCAGAAAAATCATATTTTGCCTGCAATGAAATTTCATAAAATTTATGCAGGATGTACACTGTAGTTAGTTTTGAATCCAAATCAATAATTCAAATCGGTTGTCAAAACTGTCGCCGTCAGTATTTTTTTGTTTTCTGCTTTTGTCAAATTATCATAATAAAGGCGACTTTCAAACAGTTGTGACTTGGTGAACCGTAAGAGGCAGCTTCAAAACTCAACCGCTGTTTGATGGGCAGTTCACGGTGGTTAAACTATGTTTTATTGTTTAGAACAATAGAAACCTCTTCCAACCAGAAAGAACCACAAGGAACCAGCCAGAACCCACAAATAGCTTGTAGTTCAGCTTGCAGCCACCCCTAATTCCCCCATCCTGTAGAATTCGTAAACGCTCCTTTTTGAGTAGGCCTCTTAAGGGATGTGCATGATCTGGCAACTGTGGAACAAATGTCACTACTTACAAGCTTGCCTAAGAATCTGTGCAAGCTTCCATATTCAGTTGGGGCTGGCATTTCTAGAATGATACTGGTCTTTTCTGGATCACTTTTTTAACTATACTTGAATTCAAACTTAGCATTGCTTAAATTTGCACTAAGTTTTTGACTTAAGTTTCTTCTTTAGTTTGGCGAGTGTTTTGCTTGGTGAGTCCTACACCCAGTTTTGCTTTGGAGGAGCCATTTATCAACCAATTTTGTTTTGGAAACTTATAAAAATCGAATGATTCTACTCCATCTTGGTCTGGCAAAGCTGCAATTTGAAAGCAACAAAAAGAGCATGATAAACTTTACATCTGACCTCTAAGCATGGTGAAGAGTGCCACATGTACGTCTTTTCTTTCCCATTCATGCTGTATCCTTTCATCATGATAAATCTCTCTTTCATGTCATCTCTCTTAGTATTAGGCTTGATGTGTCCTAGTCAAGTTGACAAAACTTGGAAAAGCTAATTTGGATCTCTGGGTCGTCTTTCTGAAACTTGTGGTGCAGAACCCCTACCGTCATCATCAAGAATGCAGTTGCTTTTTTGGTGTTCTTGCACAGGTGGTGTGATGGAGTTTTTCCTCAAAGAATTTCTGAACAGTTGTCTTTGTCTTTTGGAAGTTGACAGGCATGTGCTTGTAATTGGGTGGCTTCATATTTAAGGAGTGATCTTCAGTTTCTCACAGACATTTACACTTGTACTTTGCAATCTAACTGCTGATAGGCTTGTGCACTTGTAAGGCATGTCTTTGAGCAGCCACCTAAATGCCTAATGAAGCGAAATGATTGTGACGATTTCTTGAAGGCGGCTTAATAATAATTGTCAACCGCGCTTTGAGCCTGTTGGGATTAAGCGCTATATAAAAACTGGTTATTATTATTATTATTGTTGTAATGTGCAGGGATGGTACAATGAGACATTATATAGCTTGATGGCTTTCTTCTTTCTGCTCCTACGCAGACACTTAAACTTTGGTGCCACAATACAGGTATTGATTTTAGCCCATGTTGTGTATATGTAGTAGCAAACAATCTAGGCCTATAAAACCAAAAATGAGCTAGCAGTACAATCAATATCAAACATGCAGTTTTACTACCAGTATTCCTCACCACCTTCATTTTTACCCCAAATCAAAGCACAGAGTATCAGAACTAATATTGAAGTTTTTAATCACATTAATGAAGTAACATACTTTTTTTCTAGTTTCTTTTCCTTTTTTATAGACCACTAGTTCTAAATTCAATTTTAAGTATTTTTTGCATTTCAATGTTCAGATTTTCACAAATTAATCGTTATAACTATTTACACCTTTAGAAGCGTGGCATATTCTTTTAAAATTTTATTTTGGAACAAAGTAGACATTGATGTGTTCAATGCTGCAGATGGTGAACTTGCACGTTAAAAATCCTGTCTCTGGATGCCAATGACACCAAAGCTGTACAGTGTACAGTCTAGTATATTTTTGTTGCACTCCTGTTGATGTTGCGGGTATCGTTAATGCCATACTTTGCTATATATGGTGTTGCTAATCCAATCATGCCCAAGCCAAGGCTAGAAAATGCACTAAGTTCAAAAGGATGCAATGACATCATTGTACGAACACATATCTAGGCACAAACTCACTGGCTGGGCCAGCGACACCCCCATAGCTTGCCATCCCTGTTCATGGGACTGGTGCAATGGGGGCCCGGGTTAAAATCCCACCCAAGATGTCACATCATCTTTAGCTTCTATCCCTTTACCCCTTCCTTTCCTCACAGGAGAAATGAAAACAGTGTTAGGGTTAATGCAATGCTAGGTGTTTTTGAAAGAGTAGGCCTTGATGGTTGAAGCTGGCTTGAGGTAATGTGTTGTGTGGCTATCGTTGCTGTTGTTTGGGGGCAGGACTTGACAGACTGGGTGGAAAAGCAGATATAAAGTGCAGAGTGGGTTGTTAGTCTAAAGCTGCGAATACTCTGCTCCTTTTCACAAATCCTGGCTTTGGTGCTCATCTTGATAGAGCAGTGGACAAGGCTGAACATATGCCCTCTTTTTGGACTTCACTAGCAGTTCACCGCGCTTCCCGGGAGTTTCCGTAACCTGATCCATCTGACACACTTTTTCTGACACATTTATGAATTTGGAAACCTTAACGGAATAAACCTGTGCTTTACGTGAAGGGTTTCCGAATTCATGTGTGTCAGAAATACACAGATTTCACGCCAACCATCTGCGAGACGCAGTCGAGCCCAATATTTCAAAACTCATAGCGAGACCATTTAATATTGGGCGTAAATCATCCAATTTAATCATTATTATGTTTTGGATTCAATATTTTCACACACTTGGACTCCTCAAAACGTAAATGATTAAATGAGACTTTTGAAGGAGACGCGAAAAATGAAAACCTAACCAAACTGTAATACACACACATACATACGGACATTCCCACCCTTGCAATATACCCCTCTGCTTTTCAAGCCAGGGGGATAACAAAAACAATACCTTGATTCTCTAATTATTGGCCAGACTGTTTTGCTTGTATTGAAATTAAGCTGATTTTATCTATTTTATCTGCAGCCACTCGATTGCAGCGATTTGGTGATAGTTTACAAATTATCAATGCTCAACAGAGACAAATCAGCTGTAAAATTTTAACTACTAGTTCTCCAGGTAGACAAGGATGGTTATTTATTAATCTTCCCTAGAGATGGACAGCGAACACACAAGTGTTGAAAAAAAACCCAGATGCGCGTGGCCGGATTCGAAATGGTGACCATCCGTATTACTAGTGACGGTGCTCTAACCAACTGAGGCACAAGGCGGGTTGGTAGAGGAGCGATAGATATCATCTATGGTGTTAGGTGTGCGCTGGCCATCGCCAGGAAAAGATTAATAAATACACAGTTCTTTTCATTTTGTTCTCACAAATCTGCTGTATAGCATTGTTCTAATGAAGTGTCATGTAATAGACTTGTAATTACAATTAAAGGCGACTCAGAGATTCTCCGAGGAGGGCGCCTACACAAGTTCCAAAAAAAATGTGTTGGTTTGGGCTGTACATAATGCTTGTCCATATATAATCACTGTGTGAAATTGCTAAGCTTAAACGATTCCTTCAATAGAAAATCACAACTTTGTTATTTAAAAGCCGGATCCGGAATGTTTGTGATCCCACAGTATCATATGGGACGTAATACTGACACAAAATGTTTACTGCATCAAAACGAAAAATCCGAGTATCTCAAATTTCGGGAAATTGCTGTATTTTAGGTTACTATCTTTAGTTCTAGTTTGACTATTTTTCATTATACACAAAAAAATAATATTATATTTCGGAAATCTCTGAGTCAAACTGAACCAACTATGTACAGTACAGAAGTCTCAAACACCCAAAAAACACTTCTCTACGCATTACATAAGACCATGCAGATTAACTTTGATTTCTTCAACAGACACTTCCGTATGATTGGAATATTCTTCTCGTAAAGTGGGAGAAAGAAACACGCATCACATACTAGAACATATTAGGAACAATTATTTAACATGGACATCCACAACATGCCTAAGCGTGACCACCCTGGAAAAAATCTGGACATTCAAGCCAGGGGATACAAAAACCCAAGCAGCTAAAACAATACCTTGATTCTCGAAATTATTGCCCGAAATGTTTTGCCTTGTATTGAAATTAAGCTTATTTTCTCTCTTTATCTGCGCCACTCGATTGCAGCATTTGGTTGATAGTTTTCAAATTATCAATGCGCAACAGAGGACAAAATCAGCTTGAAATTTAACATACTTAGTTCTCTCCAGGTGACAAGGATGGTTATTTCTTAATCTTTCCCTGGAGATGGCCAGAGCGCACAACAATGTTGAAAAAAAACCCTATGCGCTTGGCGGATTCGACTGGTGACCTCCGTATTACTAGTGACGGTGCTCTAACCAACTGAGCCACAAAAAGAAAAAAAAAAACTGGTTGGGTAGAGGAGCGATAGATATCATCACTTGTGTGAGTTGTGCGGCGGGCCATCTCCAGAAAAGATTAATAAATCCCAAGTCTTTTTCATTTTTTCTCACATCTGCGTATTTTTAGCATTTTTCTATTGAAAGTCATGTAATAGACTTGTAATTACAATTTAAAGGCGACTCAATATTTCCTGAGTGAGGGCGCCCTCCATTCCAAAAAAATCGTGTTTTTGTCATGTACATATGCTTTCCATATACTAATCACTGTGTGAAATTGCTAAAGCTTAAATCGACTTCCTTCATTTAGACAATCACAACTTTGTTATAAAATTCCGGATCCGGATTTTTGTTATACACAGGATCCTATTGGACGAATACTACCATAAATGTTTACTGCATCAAAACGAAAACTCCGATTCATCTCAAATTTCGAATTGTGTATTTTAGGTTACTCTCTTTAGTTCTAGTTGACTATTTTTCATTATTACACAAAAAAATATATTCGAAATCTCTGATAGACTTTAACCAACTATGTCAGTACATAAGTCTCAAACACCAAAACACTACTCTACCACATTACAAAGACCATGCAGATTTAACTTTTATTTTCTTCAACAGCACCTTCCTGTATTATTTGTGAATATTTCTTTCTAAAGTGAAAAGAAACACTGCAGACATACTAGAACATAGTGAACAAATTTAACATGGACATCCACACACATTCCTAAGCTTGAACACCCTGGAAAAATCCTGGACATCCACGACTGGTCTAGGAATTGAATACAGCCCATTTGTGGGAATAAACTCCCTAACAGTATCCTCTAGGCTCAGTCCATCAACTATTTTCAAGTCACGCCTGAAGACATTCCTATTTACACATTTTGGCTCCTGATACGTACCCTGTTTCTGAGCAGTCCAATCACTAATTATAATTCTGTGATTTTTTTTTTTCCTTTCTTTTCTTATTCTCTACCTCATCCATCCGGTGCCTAGGATAGTTGTTTCATCAGATTAGGTAGGTTAGAGGCATCTGAATGCAGGAAAGATCAAGACTTTAACCGATGTCGCTTTGGGTACATCCACAGACCGCCACTGACGAATTCAGGTGTATCCCCATAGGTTCTTAGTATGGAGGCATGGGTTTTCTCGCTTCTATCTGTTGGTCACAATATATATATGTTTGAATTCCACTTAATTTAATTTTTGAATTGTGTATAATTGGATGTATATCATGTTGTTTTTAAACATTAGAATTTTATCTATTTTGTATTTGTCGTATTGATATTTTTGTATATTGCCCTTTCTATGTGAAGCGCCTAGATGCCTCTGCATTAGGCGCTCTCTCAGACTATATTATTCAAATAATTGGAACTTACATCAAATACTGGAACTCACATTTTTGTTTGCACGACGTGCGCCTAGAACCTCTAGGCTGCAACTGTGGTGATTGACCCGTCTGGAATTGGTCACATGATGAGAGACGGCAGGAATTAATTGGAGGCCCCTATCCCGTGAGAAAGATTGGAATCGTAGTCCTCTTTTATCCCCCTGGCTATCAGTCAAGGCGTCGGCGCCGTCAAGCGTCCACAATCTTGTGCACGCGATAACATGATGACCCATAAGGGTTTTGGTGATGTAACTTGGTGGGTGGGATCGGACCTTTGCATGCCCTTCATCTGATTCGAGTATGGGCATGGCATAATGTCTAATTAGTTACCTAATTTGCATAATGTAACCCTACGCGGCCAGACGCATGCGTTGTCAACGAAAACGTGGTACCGGCCGGAAAGGTATTTTCGTGGCAGTCTCGGCCGCTCACAACTATTTTTTTTGTCGCGAAATGACTCCAGTGCACCTATTTTTCATCTGGCCGCTTACCGGAAAATGACGCATTTCCTCGTGCATCTGGTCTTCTTTATAACGGAACTGACGCGATGTTCCTCGTTGCATCTGGGCCGCCTTCCGAGAAATGACGTCGTTTCCTGTCGTTGCACCTGGGACGTCATTCCCGGGAAAATGATGCGATTGCTTTTCACTGCATCGGACGGTTTTGCCCGCAGAAGGCGCAATGCTTTTCAGCAGGCGGGTGTGACTGTGTACAAATGCCCGCATAGACAATTTCGATATCGATGTGATAGCGCCAACCATTTTCGATAAGCTACTTTAATTAATGCATAAACGCATTCATGAACTTACCCGGAGCATGACGTAGGTAATATCGCAACGCACGACTATGACGTAGCGTAATAGCGCGACTCACGACTGGCGAAACTATAAGTTACAGATTTCATGCAGATCAGTGTGCAGTACGCATCCATTATTTATTATTTATTTGTTATTTAGGATCCCTGTTCTCATTTGCATTCGCACGCGATGTTCTCTTTGCATCTGGGACGTTTTCCCGGAAAATGGCGCTATGTTTTCCCATTGCACTGGGCCGTCTTCCGGGAAAATGACTCGATGTACCTCAGTTGCCATCTGGGCCGTCTTCCGGGAAATTACGCGATGTTCTTCGTGTGCATCTGGCCCGTTAACGACTTTACTCTACTTATTCCTGTGCGGGGGGGAAAAACGTGCCGAGCTGCAATGAACACGCAAATTTGTTTCATCTTTGCATCTGTGCCGTTAAAATACAACTAGATGCACCTCGTTGCATTTGGGCCGTTGGTCGGCAACACGACCCGTCCTGGTAGGGTTAATGAGTTAATTTGGGGTACAATCTTGTGACACGATAACATGAGACCCATAATGGTTATGGTGATGTAACTTGTGGGTGGGATCGGACGCCATGCACTTCATCTGATTAGATTATGGGCATGCATATGCAACTAGGTACCTAAGTTGCATAATTAATGAGTTATTTGGGTGTATTTTGCCCAACAAGCTTGTAACCAAACTATCTGAAGATCCATAAGTCCGATTTTGATGACACGTGGTGGCGGGGATTGGATCATTTGGTACTCTCGCGCTGATTCGGTTTGTGGGCATGATATGCTAATTAATAGCTAATTTGCATCTTTATGGGCTAAATTTGGGTATTTTCACCAAAAAACTGTGAACAACTATCTGAAGATCCATAGTCAGATTTTGATGAAACTTGATGGAGGGTGGGGGATCATGTACCCTCGCACTGATTAGGTTTAAGGTGTGGGTTGTCCGGGTTAAAGTGGTGTTCCGGGTTAAGGGGGCTGGTCGGGGTTTAAGGGGTGTGGCTTAAGGGGGTTGCCCGGGTTAAGGGGGTTGTCCAGCTTTATGGGGTTTTTGGTTTTAAGGGGGATTGGTTTGGGGTTTAGGTGGGTTTGTCCGGTTTTAAGGGGTTGTCCAGGTTTAATGGGGTTTGTTTGGGGTTTAAGGGGATTTTTTGGGTTTAGGTGGTTTTTTTGGTTTAGGGGTTTTGTGGCACATAATATGCGTAATGCCATTCCACCCCCCCCAGACGTGCACACAATTCACGGCATGCGCTAGCGCGCAAGTGCGTATGCATTGCGCGGACGTTGTACATGGGTTGTCCGGGTTAAGGGGTTGTCCGGGTTTAAGGGGATGGTTGGTTTAAGGTGGGTTGTTCCGGGTTAAAGGGGTTTGTTCCGGGTTGAAGGGGTGGGTTGCTGGCTTAAGGGGCTTTTGTGGTTTAAGGTGTGTTGCACAGTTTTAAGGGGGTTGTCCGGTTTAGGGGGGGGGGTTGTTGGGGTTTAAGGGATTTTTGGGTTTTAGAGGGTTTTGGGTTTAAGGGGTTTTTGTGGCACATAATACCCGTATGCATGCGCAAACCTTTTTATAAATTTGTAACACCGTGTCCCGCCAGGGTGGATTTATCGTTTCCAGAACCGCGACGTGTATTTTTTGTATGAGTGAATGGGGTTTTTCCAACTCTCTCCCATACGGCTTCTTTAATCCCATGCCGGTGCCATTGCTCCTCTTTATCAAGAATTTGGGTGACCGATAAGTTAATCGGATGTCCATTTTTCTTTGTTGGTTAAGAACCAGCACGAGTTTTGGCCTCTTGGTGCTGGGGTCCTCTGGTGTTGGTTATTCTTGATTTTAGGTGCTTGTTTTGTTTCACCACATATGATGCAGAACAGTCTTCCCTGCACACACTATCCCATACACACAATTAGAGTGTTTTTCTTTTGGCTGTTTAGTCTTTGTATGGCCATGTTACCCGACTGTTGGTGTGGGTTTTGTGGGCGGTTGTTGTGGGGTGTGTGGATTGATTGGGTCTGCATAGGTTTGTTGTCAGGAAAGCGGCATCGATCCTCTATAACTAGATTTAAGATGTTTTTTTTAACACGCTCAGAGATGCCCGAGATTTAGGGAATGGTACCCGTGTTTTGCTTGTGGGACCACCCCGGTAGTGAGGTTGTGGAATGTCTTGTATTTTGCTTGTCTTTTGTTTGGCTTACCGAATCATGTGCCCCAGTTGGCTGGGTTCTCACCACGAATTGTTTTGTATCTGTTTTGTAGAGGTAGTTGTGTCCCGTGCGCTGTATGGATTGATGCAGGCTCACTTGTGTGCGGGTGTCTCGCCCTGGCGGTGCGGGGTGAGAAGTGCCCGATGTGTTGCCCCGAGGCGAAAAGCGACTAAAGGGGGGCCCCCCGCGGGTGCGAGGTGAAGAATGGGCCCATTTGTTTCCCCGGCCTTCGTAAAAGGCGACTAAACGGGGCAACTCTCGTTAGTTGAACAGACGGGTTGTATTTAATTTATGGATATTTAAGGATAAATGTTAATGAATTTCGACTATGTAATGGATATTAAGATGTCGGTTTGTAAGTACGCGTGTAAGTACATGGAGCTAAAATCAATTATCTGAACACAAGCAATTTTCAATCCAGTACATATGTAAGACCACTATTTATTTTTTTTTGTAATAGAAAGATGCGCAGGTATTAGGGTTTCTACTGTATACTTGTTGATGTAAGAGTTTAAAATCTATCAGTTTGGGCAATGCCCAAGTGCATTGGAGCCATTTAAATGACATGTACATGTATGTTTTTTTTTTTAAAATCTTTAAAGGGGATCTCATGTTTTGCATGTTCCTGATTGATTGTTTGATTTCTCTGTAATTTGAAAGTTTAAGTTTTTTGGCTTGGTACATGGATGAGTGATGTACCTAATGTCATCAGTCTATGAATTATGTATAGTATACAATTTTATCAGTTATATCTTTTGAACTTGTTTTTATTGATGCAATGTTTCCTAATTGGTCTCTTCTTTGGCAATTAGTTGGTTTGCTTATTTATAACATGGATGGTGATGCTCTGGTTTCATCACTGTCTGATTTGTATCCTTTTGTATTGTTAATTGTTTATTTGAATGAAAATGAAGTTTTTAATATTGGTTGTTGTGTGTGGTGGTGTTTAATTTTAATGTTACTACAAATTAAGTGACCGATAACACAAGTGGTTTGGTTGTGGGGGAGGGGGGTGTGTTCGTTAAGGTGGGGGTGGGTGTGTAGGTGGGTGGCTGGTCGGGGGCGGGGGGGCACTCACTGGGGGGGGGGTGGGGGGTGGGTGGGGGTGCTGGGTCGGGTCCCTTGTGATGGTGTCCGCGGGGGGGTGTTGCATCATTGGAGTGTTCGAGAACACCTAACTTGTGAATAAGGGGATAGTGACCAAGTGAGCTAGTGGTCAGTGGTGTGGGCTTCCTGTATACTTTGGAGGATAGCGTGCCATCACTGTTGACAGTTATCAAAGCAATCAAGGAATGCAAGGGAATCCAAGTAAAGGGGAGCCCGATTTAAGGATATGGAGTTTTCATCTTGATATATTGCCTTCATCACCCAAAAACCCCACCTTCAAGTTTCGCGCCGATATTCAATCCATGCGTTTTCACTAGAGCAAGAATCGTGATTTCGTAAGCCCCATATGTACTGTGGAAAATTCATATTGGTCGACCAATTGGGGTACATTTTTCGCTCATTACTTCCAACCAAACATCCAATTGTCCCTAATAATTTCACAGGGTAAATGAGAAAATGTAGCTTTCTTTTCTTCGATAATCCAAAATTTGAACCACTTCCGGTAAAATCTGGGCTTTTGGGGACGTGGGTGTGTGGCTATTTGCGATGCGAGTGGGGGCCTGGACCTTTACAAATATTCCCTATCGTCTCTCATCATGTAACCAATCCAGCGGGTCAATCACCACCGTTTGAAGCCTATATGGTTCTAGCGCAATGTCCGTGCAAACAAAAATGTGAGTCCAGTATTTGATTTAATTTCCAATTTAATTTGACTTTAACTACTGGCTGACTGAGAACATTCATTCTTAATGTTATGTAGTATTATAATTATTATTAAAGGTGCTGTTAAGAAATGGAAGTTAAATCGCATGTTCCTTTTGTAATGTGGTATAGTAGTGTTTTGGGTGTTTTGAGACTTCTGTACTGTACATAGTTGAATTGAATTGTAATTACTACTTCTCTTATGTGGGCCTGATACTTTTTCTGTTATTCCATACACAATCCTCAAAAAAATTGAAGGTCATGACGGGTTGGCAGTGAATGCGTCTAGAATATATGAAACCTTGAACAGACTATGCAAAGCTTCAATTGGACTCTTCCCACCTTGTTCGAATGTGTGTCTACAATAATGAAAAATAAACTCAGATGGGTTGGTATTGCTGTCACCCAACGCTAAAGATAAGCGGCTGTGCATTAATGGCATTTTCACAGTAAATTGTAAAAGGACCATGAGTTCCCTTCATAATAGTGTTGGGGGGGGGTTATTAAAAAGCAAAGTATAAGTTGAGTTAGTTTGATTTATTATTTGTTTGTGTATGTGTGTTTAATGTATGTGAGGGTGTTGTGTGTGTGTTGTATGTGTTCCACTAAAATTTGCAGTTTTTTTTAAATTGACCTCAATTGAAAAGTGGACCAAACTTGTGTCAGGTTCAACCATGGGATCCCTTGTATCTTGATGAAAGGTCAAGGTCATGTGCCCAAGTCAAAGGTCAATATGATCAGTTGAAAAATAGGCTACAAATGTAAAATTGACCTCATTGAAAAGTTGAGTTTCAAGTGGAACCAATCTTGGGTCATAGGTGCACCATGATATCCCCCTATGTTGATGAGGTCAAGGTCATATGCCAAATCATGAGCGGGCCCCACAAGCTTATATTCTTTGATATAGCGGCACGAAAGCCGAGAACCGCGAAATTCTAGTTGCAATTTGTTGGTAAGCTTTCTATCAAAAATATCCATCTCAAGGAATACTTTTCTAGATACAAGATGGTGAATTTTTCCTAATTTTCTAATTTTAAAAAGGAGCAAAATAGAAATTGAGCTTAATGTTTCTATTGAAATATAAGTACGAAATCACTTTGTTTTCATTTTACTTTGTATTTACATTTTGTGCTGGGGAGGATTTTGATGTGATGTGACCTTTCCCTGTGCTGGGGGAACTGGAGCTAAGGATTGGTCTGTTGTGTGGAAATTGCTTGTTTCCGCCTGAAATGGGGACAAAGAGAGTCTGGACGCCTACCACTATGATGAACATCCCAAGACGGTTTCATATGCTTCGTGGCGAGGCTGATGCTCGGGGAGCGAGAAGCTACCTCTTCTTGGGCCACCCCCAGTTGGACCACATCACTTGTGCCTTTTTGTATGGCTTAGATTTCCTTCTCTCCTTCGGCTTCGTGCCATTTCAAATACATGCTTCTTGAGGTAGAAAATATTGCCATCACTGAACCTGCACAACGGCACTTTTCCCCTGAGCGGTGGCAAGTGGGTTTCCTAACTGGTGTTCCTTCCGCCCGTATGTGGAAGCGATATTGATGCTGCTGCCACTCCTTACGCAGACAAGCACACACTTATCGTCGCCCATCTGTAGATAACAAGAATGAAATTAAAATATATGTGTTTAGTGACTGGTATGGCCCTCACCTTACCGTTATAATAGCACAAATTTGTGCTGTTATGGCACTCATCTAACTACAAATTAATTTGTATTTTTGTGGATTACCTTCAGCTGTATTCCCAGCTTTAGAATTACTGCTGTGGCTCATTAGTAACACGGAACATCCCCATTAAAATTGTGTTTTATTATTTTACAATTTGGTATCCATGCCACTGAGCTTCCTAACCTCCCTCCCTGATTTAGTATGGAACCTATATGTCACAAGTTCAGATTCGTCCTGTGACAATTGTACTGTTTACATTTTACGGTAGTTTACTTGCATCTGGATGCATCCTGGAAACTGCCAGTAATTTTAATAATGCAAATTTTAAAGACTTTTACAACATCTAAAATCCAATTTTTGTGGTATTATTTTGAAGCAAAGGGAGTATTATTTTGTACGTTGTCCAGTGTACTTTCATGTTTTAAAATCGACAAACATGGCCATTTGACAGCCAAAGAAAATGCATGATATCTGTAAAGTACATCGGCGATAAGAACAGAAGGAGGCCCTCTACAATCACCATAGTTATATTCCACCATCAGTTTGAGTTGGTGTTTTTATAACTAACTACTTTAACATGTATGCAATGTTTTTTTTATCCCCAAAAGACACTTGTATCAAAATAATGAGAAAAGTCTGACAAACTTCAGGTACATGCTCTCATGGAAAAAGCAAAGCTTAGATTATTCCCCCATTCCAATGACCCTTTATTACTTAAATGAAAGAAAACAGGAAAGATTTGTATAGCTTCCCTTTGTATTATTCGCGTTTAAGTGGACATCTAGACCTGCCTATTGTCCTTCATAAGCTTCAAAGAGGCTACACGAGGACTCTTAATACAATACCCAAATACCATAGCTAGGCTACTGAGATTTGGATTCCAATAAACCGTCTTCACACCAGTAGACTCTGGAATACACACAATGGCCCACATAAAGCATGGCACATTCCACGCTATTGATATCATGAGCAAGCAAGCTAGCACTATGAACTAATAAAATCACCTTCTCATGGCCGTTCAATAGCTTTTCAATTCACCATTGTAGACGCAACTACATCACCCTTGTATTTAGTATGATTTATGATCCCCAGGAAATGCATGGTCAGCTGTTGTAACACGTTTCCCATTCAGGCCTACTGACCCCTTGATATGATGAGTCATGCCTTACCACATATTGATGTGGTATGGTAACTATGTAATACTGTATGTTGTTTAATGGCGTATTCCATTTAGTGTCAGGCCCCCCAGAACACAAAAATGCAAAATGAGGTCTTTCCCCCCAGAACCAGAATGCCACTCATATATATGTGCTAAATTTAAATACAACGCACATCCTTGCAAGCGCATTGTGTTCTTTTGGGGGAAAAGGGTTTCATATTTGGAAATTCTCAAATTACCCATTGAAGCCTGTATGATAACTTTTTACATAAAACCGACTTTTAGAGAATTTGTGTAACAGTGGGAATTTTTTTGAAAACCGGCCAAAGTTAAACTTTGAACATGGCCCCCTTTAAAAGGCGGAACGTTTCAAGTTCATCTGCTCTCATGACAACTACAGAGGGCGTCCTCCATTCCTTATCCGGCGATGTACCTTTACAAACATTTACTAACTTGTGAGTGAATGTAAATTTACAAAGATTTTAACAGCTTTACACCTTTTGTAAGCCGACATTTACCAATGTTTTAAAGGACATTTGTAGGTTTTAAGTTGACAAGTACAATAAAACACTAAAAACAAAAGAAAAGAAAGTATTGAATGGATATTTTAAGAACAAATCGAAACCCCATTTTAAAAGCTTATAGCAAATGCAAATTTCACAAATATTCTCGCGCAAAAACCCAAAATGTCATTAAAAACTTTGAATTCTCAAGCTCACCATTAAGTTAAAAACTAAACTGACGGCAAAATAAAATCACACCAATTCCTCATTAAAGTTCTTTTATGACATTTGTTAGTTTCGATTAGCAAGCAAAGCAATTACTTGCAAAACCCCCTTCGGGCCCCCCAACCCAGTACACACACGCCATGATTTTGGTGATGAAAAGATCCTCCATAGAATTATAACAGTTCAAAATATTTACATTTTTACACAAGTATTTATAGGTTAATTACTCTACATTCAAAAAGAGATTTTAATTACTGCATGCATTTCATCCAGATGTAAGTGGAAGCAGCTCGTTCGAAGGCAGGTCCTTCATATCTCAAATGTCTCTTGTTAGTGGGTTGGGCTAATATATTTTCTGTAATTACCCGTGCAAAACTGTCTTGCCTTTTTAAAGGGTTCATCAGGGGTGGTGGGTTAGTGTGGATGGCACATATCCTATCACTTTCTTTAATATGATCTTGAAGTAACCTTGCTCTTTGTTTGGAAAAAAAGTTTCCTGAACGCAAGTCAGTTATGGTGTCGTTTTAGATAGTTCACTTGCATCATGGTCATTAACAAATGAAAAATCATCTCTATTGGTATAATTGTGATGGTGGCTCAAAAACATCCGAACCACACGATAGTGTATATCTCCTGTTTGTTTTGTGTATTGTTGTTGTGTTTTTTTAATAATAATAATCGTCATCATCATCATTTACCAAATTTTTATCACCATCATCATCATTATCATCACCATCACCATCATCATCGTTCGTTCATCATTCATCATCATTCAACATTATATTCGTCTATCACATTGTGAGCTCAATCCGTGTTGCCATCACCTGTCATCCACTAGTGCCAATGACAATGGCTTTCTCTATTGCTACTCATCTTCAAGAAAAAAATGATTCGAGTTTGTGCAAGCATGAGGTGTTTAACGTTCCATTGTACTGACGGATTAATCCATTGATACTTTTGGAAAGCAGCGGTTAGGTCCAAACGTATCAAATTGCACTGTTTATGGGGTTTTAGTAAGTCAAAGACCGCAAAGGCCATTATGGAGTTGGCTTTTATGTCAAAGGACCACAGTTTGATGGCCGGCTTTCTCCCTTGAAAAGACGCATAAATTCGTCATAATTGTGGTCCGTTGTTTATCCACAAAGAAAATGTTGTCTTTTTAAATTGGGGACGCCAGCTATAGCTGGCAGGACCACAGCAATCGGGCATGTTGTATGTGGGGATGTGTGTCACAGAATTGTTAAATTGACCTCAAATTTGAAAAGTTGAATTCAATTGAACCAACTGCTGTCTTGGTGCAAAATGGATCCACTTCATTATGTTGATTGCAGGTCAAAGGTCAATGTGAAAAAATGTGGCTAACTAAAAATGTAAAATTGACTCCTAAATTGAAAACTTGAATGGCAATTGGAACCAAACTTGTGTATAGGTGCACCTGCGATCCCTAATATTGATGAGGTCAAAGGTATGTGCCAGGGTCAAAGGTAATGGGGTGGCCCACAGGATTATATTCTTTGTCATATAGCGAGCGCGAAAGCCGAGAAACCGCGACAACTTATAGTTTTTTCTTGTCTAGCCTTGTCGTGTCTAAACCAAAAATATATGTCTAAGGTTTTGCGATTGCAGCGTGATCGTGTGGCACCTACCATTAAGGCTCGAACCAGTGATGTAAAAGTGTCATCAGATATATCATTGTGTGGAGCACCTTGGATGTAAAAATTTGGAATCAATTCTGATAAGACTTCAGTTATGATCTCCAAATACTGGTGAATTCCAAGAGTTTTGGCTCCAAGCTTTACCGCCTGTATCCTTATAAACTCAACGACAGCGACATCATTGTAAAAAGAGTACAACATCTTTGCAATGGTGTCGCCTGTCACATCTGGATCTCATGAAGTCTTTCCTCTTCAACTTTCTCTAAAAGTAAAGTCACAATTTGATATTTGGCAAAAAACCTAGCGTCTTTCTGGTTGAACTTTTTCGAACTTATTAGAATGCATTCTTCTGCAGAATCCTTCACATCTCTCCACTGGCAAGGCTGAGATACTGGCGGGGGCGGACATTTAATGGACTTCATAGGTAATAACACGTAGATTCTCTTGACGGCAGGGGTCTCAAAGTTATTCTTGGCAAGTGGCAAAAAGATAGACAACTCCCTCTCTTCTATCTGATATTCGTATAGTATTTTTAACTGGGCTATGCCATACTGCAATATATAAAACAAGAAAGAAAAAAATGTTATAATTTTAATTTTTTGCCAAGTTAAAGGAGAACCCGTACAACGAATAATATTATACAATATATTCCATAAAATAATAACTGA